>CAKAIZ010000368.1:0-58907 GCA_916610145.1 Eristalis arbustorum | reverse complement strand
CTTCCATAGCTCATCTTCCATAGCTCATCTTCCAACCCACACGCGTGGAGATGTTATCGTGCATGTACCCATTGACTCTGAGACTCTGGGATGGAAAAAGTTGGCGGTGGTCAGTAGGGCAATTTTGAACGCTTCCATAGCTCATCTTCCAATCCACACGGGCGGTGATGTTATCGTGCATGTACCCATTGACTCTGAGACTCTGGGATGGAAAAAGTTGGCGGTGATTAGTAGGGCACCATAGCTCATAGCTCATCTTCCATAGCTCATCTTCCAACCACACGCGTGGAGATGTTATCGTGCATGTAGCCACTGACTCTAAGACTCTGGGATGGAAAAAGTTGGCGGTGATTAGTAGGGCACCATAGCTCATAGCTCATCTTCCATAGCTCATCTTCCAACCCACACGCGTGGAGATGTTATCGTGCATGTACCCATTGACTCTGAGACTCTGGGATGGAAAAAGTTGGCGGTGATTAGTAGGGCACCATAGCTCATAGCTCATCTTCCATAGCTCATCTTCCAACCCACACGCGTGGAGATGTTATCGTGCATGTACCCATTGACTCTGAGACTCTGGGATGGAAAAAGTTGGCGGTGGTCAGTAGGGCAATTTTGAACGCTTCCATAGCTCATCTTCCAATCCACACGGGCGGTGATGTTATCGTGCATGTACCCATTGACTCTGAGACTCTGGGATGGAAAAAGTTGGCGGTGATTAGTAGGGCACCATAGCTCATAGCTCATCTTCCATAGCTCATCTTCCAACCCACACGCGTGGAGATGTTATCGTGCATGTAGCCACTGACTCTAAGACTCTGGGATGGAAAAAGTTGGCGGTGATTAGTAGGGCACCATAGCTCATAGCTCATCTTCCATAGCTCATCTTCCAACCCACACGCGTGGAGATGTTATCGTGCATGTACCCATTGACTCTGAGACTCTGGGATGGAAAAAGTTGGCGGTGATTAGTAGGGCACCATAGCTCATAGCTGATCTTCCATAGCTCATCTTCCAACCCACACGCGTGGAGATGTTATCGTGCATGTACCTATTGACTCTAAGACTCTCGGATGGAAAAAGTTGGCCGTGGTCAGTAGGGCAATTTTGAAGGTTTCCATAGCTCATCTTCCAACCCACACGCGTGGAGATGTTATCGTGCATGTACCCATTGACTCTAAGACTCTGGGATGGAAAAAGTTGGCGGTGATTAGTAGGGCACCATAGCTCATAGCTCATCTTCCATAGCTCATCTTCCAACCCACACGCGTGGAGATGTTATCGTGCATGTACCCATTGACTCTGAGACTCTGGGATGGAAAAAGTTGGCGGTGGTCAGTAGGGCAATTTTGAACGCTTCCATAGCTCATCTTCCAATCCACACGGGCGGTGATGTTATCGTGCATGTACCCATTGACTCTGAGACTCTGGGATGGAAAAAGTTGGCGGTGATTAGTAGGGCACCATAGCTCATAGCTCATCTTCCATAGCTCATCTTCCAACCCACACGCGTGGAGATGTTATCGTGCATGTAGCCACTGACTCTAAGACTCTGGGATGGAAAAAGTTGGCGGTGATTAGTAGGGCACCATAGCTCATATCTCATCTTCCAACCCACACGCGTGGAGATGTTATCGTGCATGTACCCATTGACTCTGAGACTCTGGGATGGAAAAAGTTGGCGTTGAGTAGTAGGGCACCATAGCTCATAGCTCATCTTCCATAGCTCATCTTCCAACCCACACGCGTGGAGATGTTATCGTGCATGTACCCATTGACTCTGAGACTCTGGGATGGAAAAGTTGGCGGTGATTAGTAGGGCACCATAGCTCATAGCTCATCTTCCATAGCTCATCTTCCAACCCACACGCGTGGAGATGTTATCGTGCATGTACCCATTGACTCTGAGACTCTGGGATGGAAAAAGTTGGCGGTGGTCAGTAGGGCAATTTTGAACGCTTCCATAGCTCATCTTCCAATCCACACGGGCGGTGATGTTATCGTGCATGTACCCATTGACTCTGACACTCTGGGATGGAAAAAGTTGGCGGTGATTAGTAGGGCACCATAGCTCATAGCTCATCTTCCATAGCTCATCTTCCAACCCACACGCGTGGAGATGTTATCGTGCATGTAGCCACTGACTCTAAGACTCTGGGATGGAAAAAGTTGGCGGTGATTAGTAGGGCACCATAGCTCATAGCTCATCTTCCATAGCTCATCTTCCAACTCACACGCGTGGAGATGTTATCGTGCATGTACCCATTGACTCTGAGACTCTGGGATGGAACAAGTTGGCGGTGATTAGTAGGGCACCATAGCTCATAGCTCATCTTCCATAGCTCATCTTCCAACCCACACGCGTGGAGATGTTATCGTGCATGTACCCATTGACTCTGAGACTCTGGGATGGAAAAAGTTGGCGGTGGTCAGTAGGGCAATTTTGAACGCTTCCATAGCTCATCTTCCAATCCACACGGGCGGTGATGTTATCGTGCATGTACCCATTGACTCTGAGACTCTGGGATGGAAAAAGTTGGCGGTGATTAGTAGGGCACCATAGCTCATAGCTCATCTTCCAACCAACACGCGTGGAGATGTTATCGTGCATGTAGCCACTGACTCTAAGACTCTGGGATGGAAAAAGTTGGCGGTGATTAGTAGGGCACCATAGCTCATAGCTCATCTTCCATAGCTCATCTTCCAACCCACACGCCGTGGAGATGTTATCGTGCATGTACCCATTGACTCTGAGACTCTGGGATGGAAAAAGTTGGCGGTGATTAGTAGGGCACCATAGCTCATAGCTGATCTTCCATAGCTCATCTTCCAACCCACACGCGTGGAGATGTTATCGTGCATGTACCTATTGACTCTAAGACTCTCGGATGGAAAAAGTTGGCCGTGGTCAGTAGGGCAATTTTGAAGGTTTCCATAGCTCATCTTCCAACCCACACGCGTGGAGATGTTATCGTGCATGTACCCATTGACTCTAAGACTCTGGGATGGAAAAAGTTGGCGGTGATTAGTAGGGCACCATAGCTCATAGCTCATCTTCCATAGCTCATCTTCCATAGCTCATCTTCCAACCCACACGCGTGGAGATGTTATCGTGCATGTACCCATTGACTCTAAGACTCTGGGATGGAAAAAGTTGGCGGTGATTAGTAGGGCACCATAGCTCATAGCTCATCTTCCATAGCTCATCTTCCAACCCACACGCGTGGAGATGTTATCGTGCATGTACCCATTGACTTTGAGACTCTGGGATGGAAAAAGTTGGCGGTGATTAGTAGGGCAATTTTGAAGGTTTCCATAGCTCATCTTCCAACCCACACGCGTGGAGATGTTATCGTGCATGTACCCATTGACTCTAAGACTCTGGGATGGAAAAAGTTGGCGGTGATTAGTAGGGCAATTTTGAAGGTTTCCATAGCTCATCTTCCAACCCACACGCGTGGAGATGTTATCGTGCATGTACCCATTGACTCTAAGACTCTGGGATGGAAAAAGTTGGCGGTGATTAGTAGGGCACCATAGCTCATAGCTCATCTTCCATAGCTCATCTTCCAACCCACACGCGTGGAGATGTTATCGTGCATGAACCCATTGACTCTGAGACTCTGGGATGGAAAAAGTTGGCGGTGATTAGTAGGGTACCATAGCTCATAGCTCATCTTCCATAGCTCATTTTCCAACCCACACGCGTGGAGATGTTTTCGTGCATGTACCCATTGACTCTGAGACTCTGGGATGGAAAAAGTTGGCGGTGATTAGTAGGGCACCATAGCTCATAGCTCATCTTCCAACCCACACGCGTGGAGATGTTATCGTGCATGTACCCATTGACTCTGAGACTCTGGGATGGAAAAAGTTGGCGTTGAGTAGTAGGGCACCATAGCTCATAGCTCATCTTCCATAGCTTATCTTCCAACCCACACGCGTGGAGATGTTATCGTGCATGTACCCATTGACTCTGAGACTCTGGGATGGAAAAAGTTGGCGGTGATTAGTAGGGCACCATAGCTCATAGCTCATCTTCCATAGCTCATCTTCCAACCCACACGCGTGGAGATGTTATCGTGCATGTACCCATTGACTCTGAGACTCTGGGATGGAAAAAGTTGGCGGTGGTCAGTAGGGCAATTTTGAACGCTTCCATAGCTCATCTTCCAATCCACACGGGCGGTGATGTTATCGTGCATGTACCCATTGACTCTAAGACTCTGGGATGGAAAAAGTTGGCGGTGATTAGTAGGGCACCATAGCTCATAGCTCATCTTCCATAGCTCATCTTCCAACCCACACGCGTGGAGATGTTATCGTGCATGTAGCCACTGACTCTAAGACTCTGGGATGGAAAAAGTTGGCGGTGATTAGTAGGGCACCATAGCTCATAGCTCATCTTCCATAGCTCATCTTCCAACTCACACGCGTGGAGATGTTATCGTGCATGTACCCATTGACTCTGAGACTCTGGGATGGAAAAAGTTGGCGGTGATTAGTAGGGCACCATAGCTCATAGCTCATCTTCCATAGCTCATCTTCCAACCCACACGCGTGGAGATGTTATCGTGCATGTACCCATTGACTCTGAGACTCTGGGATGGAAAAAGTTGGCGGTGGTCAGTAGGGCAATTTTGAACGCTTCCATAGCTCATCTTCCAATCCACACGGGCGGTGATGTTATCGTGCATGTACCCATTGACTCTGAGACTCTGGGATGGAAAAAGTTGGCGGTGATTAGTAGGGCACCATAGCTCATAGCTCATCTTCCATAGCTCATCTTCCAACCCACACGCGTGGAGATGTTATCGTGCATGTAGCCACTGACTCTAAGACTCTGGGATGGAAAAAGTTGGCGGTGATTAGTAGGGCACCATAGCTCATAGCTCATCTTCCAACCCACACGCGTGGAGATGTTATCGTGCATGTACCCATTGACTCTGAGACTCTGGGATGGAAAAAGTTGGCGGTGATTAGTAGGGCACCATAGCTCATAGCTGATCTTCCATAGCTCATCTTCCAACCCACACGCGTGGAGATGTTATCGTGCATGTACCTATTGACTCTAAGACTCTCGGATGGAAAAAGTTGGCCGTGGTCAGTAGGGCAATTTTGAAGGTTTCCATAGCTCATCTTCCAACCCACACGCGTGGAGATGTTATCGTGCATGTACCCATTGACTCTAAGACTCTGGGATGGAAAAAGTTGGCGGTGATTAGTAGGGCACCATAGCTCATAGCTCATCTTCCATAGCTCATCTTCCAACCCACACGCGTGGAGATGTTATCGTGCATGTACCCATTGACTCTGAGACTCTGGGATGGAAAAAGTTGGCGGTGGTCAGTAGGGCAATTTTGAACGCTTCCATAGCTCATCTTCCAATCCACACGGGCGGTGATGTTATCGTGCATGTACCCATTGACTCTGAGACTCTGGGATGGAAAAAGTTGGCGGTGATTAGTAGGGCACCATAGCTCATAGCTCATCTTCCATAGCTCATCTTCCAACCCACACGCGTGGAGATGTTATCGTGCATGTAGCCACTGACTCTAAGACTCTGGGATGGAAAAAGTTGGCGGTGATTAGTAGGGCACCATAGCTCATATCTCATCTTCCAACCCACACGCGTGGAGATGTTATCGTGCATGTACCCATTGACTCTGAGACTCTGGGATGGAAAAAGTTGGCGTTGAGTAGTAGGGCACCATAGCTCATAGCTCATCTTCCATAGCTCATCTTCCAACCCACACGCGTGGAGATGTTATCGTGCATGTACCCATTGACTCTGAGACTCTGGGATGGAAAAAGTTGGCGGTGATTAGTAGGGCACCATAGCTCATAGCTCATCTTCCATAGCTCATCTTCCAACCCACACGCGTGGAGATGTTATCGTGCATGTACCCATTGACTCTGAGACTCTGGGATGGAAAAAGTTGGCGGTGGTCAGTAGGGCAATTTTGAACGCTTCCATAGCTCATCTTCCAATCCACACGGGCGGTGATGTTATCGTGCATGTACCCATTGACTCTGAGACTCTGGGATGGAAAAAGTTGGCGGTGATTAGTAGGGCACCATAGCTCATAGCTCATCTTCCATAGCTCATCTTCCAACCCACACGCGTGGAGATGTTATCGTGCATGTAGCCACTGACTCTAAGACTCTGGGATGGAAAAAGTTGGCGGTGATTAGTAGGGCACCATAGCTCATAGCTCATCTTCCATAGCTCATCTTCCAACTCACACGCGTGGAGATGTTATCGTGCATGTACCCATTGACTCTGAGACTCTGGGATGGAAAAAGTTGGCGGTGATTAGTAGGGCACCATAGCTCATAGCTCATCTTCCATAGCTCATCTTCCAACCCACACGCGTGGAGATGTTATCGTGCATGTACCCATTGACTCTGAGACTCTGGGATGGAAAAAGTTGGCGGTGGTCAGTAGGGCAATTTTGAACGCTTCCATAGCTCATCTTCCAATCCACACGGGCGGTGATGTTATCGTGCATGTACCCATTGACTCTGAGACTCTGGGATGGAAAAAGTTGGCGGTGATTAGTAGGGCACCATAGCTCATAGCTCATCTTCCATAGCTCATCTTCCAACCCACACGCGTGGAGATGTTATCGTGCATGTAGCCACTGACTCTAAGACTCTGGGATGGAAAAAGTTGGCGGTGATTAGTAGGGCACCATAGCTCATAGCTCATCTTCCATAGCTCATCTTCCAACCCACACGCGTGGAGATGTTATCGTGCATGTACCCATTGACTCTGAGACTCTGGGATGGAAAAAGTTGGCGGTGATTAGTAGGGCACCATAGCTCATAGCTGATCTTCCATAGCTCATCTTCCAACCCACACGCGTGGAGATGTTATCGTGCATGTACCTATTGACTCTAAGACTCTCGGATGGAAAAAGTTGGCCGTGGTCAGTAGGGCAATTTTGAAGGTTTCCATAGCTCATCTTCCAACCCACACGCGTGGAGATGTTATCGTGCATGTACCCATTGACTCTAAGACTCTGGGATGGAAAAAGTTGGCGGTGATTAGTAGGGCACCATAGCTCATAGCTCATCTTCCATAGCTCATCTTCCAACCCACACGCGTGGAGATGTTATCGTGCATGTACCCATTGACTCTGAGACTCTGGGATGGAAAAAGTTGGTGGTGGTCAGTAGGGCAATTTTGAACGCTTCCATAGCTCATCTTCCAATCCACACGGGCGGTGATGTTATCGTGCATGTACCCATTGACTCTGAGACTCTGGGATGGAAAAAGTTGGCGGTGATTAGTAGGGCACCATAGCTCATAGCTCATCTTCCATAGCTCATCTTCCATAGCTCATCTTCCAACCCACACGCGTGGAGATGTTATCGTGCATGTAGCCACTGACTCTAAGACTCTGGGATGGAAAAAGTTGGCGGTGATTAGTAGGGCACCATAGCTCATAGCTCATCTTCCATAGCTCATCTTCCAACCCACACGCGTGGAGATGTTATCGTGCATGTACCTATTGACTCTAAGACTCTCGGATGGAAAAAGTTGGCCGTGGTCAGTAGGGCAATTTTGAAGGTTTCCATAGCTCATCTTCCAACCCACACGCGTGGAGATGTTATCGTGCATGTACCCATTGACTCTAAGACTCTGGGATGGAAAAAGTTGGCGGTGATTAGTAGGGCACCATAGCTCATAGCTCATCTTCCATAGCTCATCTTCCAACCCACACGCGTGGAGATGTTATCGTGCATGTACCCATTGACTCTGAGACTCTGGGATGGAAAAAGTTGGCGGTGGTCAGTAGGGCAATTTTGAACGCTTCCATAGCTCATCTTCCAATCCACACTTGCGGTGATGTTATCGTGCATGTACCCATTGACTCTGAGACTCTGGGATGGAAAAAGTTGGCGGTGATTAGTAGGGCAATTTTGAAGGTTTCCATAGCTCATCTTCCAACCCACACGCGTGGAGATGTTATCGTGCATGTAGCCACTGACTCTGAGACTCTGGGATGGAAAAAGTTGGCGGTGATTAGTAGGGCAATTTTGAAGGTTTCCATAGCTCATCTTCCAACCCACACGGGTGGTGATGTTATCGTGCATGTACCCATTGACTCTAAGACTCTGGGATGGAAAAAGTTGGCGGTGATTAGTAGGGCAATTTTGAAGGTTTCCATAGCTCATCTTCCAACCCACACGCGTGGAGATGTTATCGTGCATGTACCCATTGACTCTAAGACTCTGGGATGGAAAAAGTTGGCGGTGATTAGTAGGGCACCATAGCTCATAGCTCATCTTCCATAGCTCATCTTCCAACCCACACGCGTGGAGATGTTATCGTGCATGAACCCATTGACTCTGAGACTCTGGGATGGAAAAAGTTGGCGGTGATTAGTAGGGTACCATAGCTCATAGCTCATCTTCCATAGCTCATTTTCCAACCCACACGCGTGGAGATGTTTTCGTGCATGTACCCATTGACTCTGAGACTCTGGGATGGAAAAAGTTGGCGGTGATTAGTAGGGCACCATAGCTCATAGCTCATCTTCCAACCCACACGCGTGGAGATGTTATCGTGCATGTACCCATTGACTCTGAGACTCTGGGATGGAAAAAGTTGGCGTTGAGTAGTAGGGCACCATAGCTCATAGCTCATCTTCCATAGCTTATCTTCCAACCCACACGCGTGGAGATGTTATCGTGCATGTACCCATTGACTCTGAGACTCTGGGATGGAAAAAGTTGGCGGTGATTAGTAGGGCACCATAGCTCATAGCTCATCTTCCATAGCTCATCTTCCAACCCACACGCGTGGAGATGTTATCGTGCATGTACCCATTGACTCTGAGACTCTGGGATGGAAAAAGTTGGCGGTGGTCAGTAGGGCAATTTTGAACGCTTCCATAGCTCATCTTCCAATCCACACGGGCGGTGATGTTATCGTGCATGTACCCATTGACTCTGAGACTCTGGGATGGAAAAAGTTGGCGGTGATTAGTAGGGCACCATAGCTCATAGCTCATCTTCCATAGCTCATCTTCCAACCCACACGCGTGGAGATGTTATCGTGCATGTAGCCACTGACTCTAAGACTCTGGGATGGAAAAAGTTGGCGGTGATTAGTAGGGCACCATAGCTCATAGCTCATCTTCCATAGCTCATCTTCCAACTCACACGCGTGGAGATGTTATCGTACATGTACCCATTGACTCTGAGACTCTGGGATGGAAAAAGTTGGCGGTGATTAGTAGGGCACCATAGCTCATAGCTCATCTTCCATAGCTCATCTTCCAACCCACACGCGTGGAGATGTTATCGTGCATGTACCCATTGACTCTGAGACTCTGGGATGGAAAAAGTTGGCGGTGGTCAGTAGGGCAATTTTGAACGCTTCCATAGCTCATCTTCCAATCCACACGGGCGGTGATGTTATCGTGCATGTACCCATTGACTCTGAGACTCTGGGATGGAAAAAGTTGGCGGTGATTAGTAGGGCACCATAGCTCATAGCTCATCTTCCATAGCTCATCTTCCAACCCACACGCGTGGAGATGTTATCGTGCATGTAGCCACTGACTCTAAGACTCTGGGATGGAAAAAGTTGGCGGTGATTAGTAGGGCACCATAGCTCATAGCTCATCTTCCATAGCTCATCTTCCAACCCACACGCGTGGAGATGTTATCGTGCATGTACCCATTGACTCTGAGACTCTGGGATGGAAAAAGTTGGCGGTGATTAGTAGGGCACCATAGCTCATAGCTGATCTTCCATAGCTCATCTTCCAACCCACACGCGTGGAGATGTTATCGTGCATGTACCTATTGACTCTAAGACTCTCGGATGGAAAAAGTTGGCCGTGGTCAGTAGGGCAATTTTGAAGGTTTCCATAGCTCATCTTCCAACCCACACGCGTGGAGATGTTATCGTGCATGTACCCATTGACTCTAAGACTCTGGGATGGAAAAAGTTGGCGGTGATTAGTAGGGCACCATAGCTCATAGCTCATCTTCCATAGCTCATCTTCCAACCCACACGCGTGGAGATGTTATCGTGCATGTACCCATTGACTCTGAGACTCTGGGATGGAAAAAGTTGGCGGTGGTCAGTAGGGCAATTTTGAACGCTTCCATAGCTCATCTTCCAATCCACACGGGCGGTGATGTTATCGTGCATGTACCCATTGACTCTGAGACTCTGGGATGGAAAAAGTTGGCGGTGATTAGTAGGGCACCATAGCTCATAGCTCATCTTCCATAGCTCATCTTCCAACCCACACGCGTGGAGATGTTATCGTGCATGTAGCCACTGACTCTAAGACTCTGGGATGGAAAAAGTTGGCGGTGATTAGTAGGGCACCATAGCTCATATCTCATCTTCCAACCCACACGCGTGGAGATGTTATCGTGCATGTACCCATTGACTCTGAGACTCTGGGATGGAAAAAGTTGGCGTTGAGTAGTAGGGCACCATAGCTCATAGCTCATCTTCCATAGCTCATCTTCCAACCCACACGCGTGGAGATGTTATCGTGCATGTACCCATTGACTCTGAGACTCTGGGATGGAAAAAGTTGGCGGTGATTAGTAGGGCACCATAGCTCATAGCTCATCTTCCATAGCTCATCTTCCAACCCACACGCGTGGAGATGTTATCGTGCATGTACCCATTGACTCTGAGACTCTGGGATGGAAAAAGTTGGCGGTGGTCAGTAGGGCAATTTTGAACGCTTCCATAGCTCATCTTCCAATCCACACGGGCGGTGATGTTATCGTGCATGTACCCATTGACTCTGAGACTCTGGGATGGAAAAAGTTGGCGGTGATTAGTAGGGCACCATAGCTCATAGCTCATCTTCCATAGCTCATCTTCCAACCCACACGCGTGGAGATGTTATCGTGCATGTAGCCACTGACTCTAAGACTCTGGGATGGAAAAAGTTGGCGGTGATTAGTAGGGCACCATAGCTCATAGCCCATCTTCCATAGCTCATCTTCCAACTCACACGCGTGGAGATGTTATCGTGCATGTACCCATTGACTCTGAGACTCTGGGATGGAAAAAGTTGGCGGTGATTAGTAGGGCACCATAGCTCATAGCTCATCTTCCATAGCTCATCTTCCAACCCACACGCGTGGAGATGTTATCGTGCATGTACCCATTGACTCTGAGACTCTGGGATGGAAAAAGTTGGCGGTGGTCAGTAGGGCAATTTTGAACGCTTCCATAGCTCATCTTCCAATCCACACGGGCGGTGATGTTATCGTGCATGTACCCATTGACTCTGAGACTCTGGGATGGAAAAAGTTGGCGGTGATTAGTAGGGCACCATAGCTCATAGCTCATCTTCCATAGCTCATCTTCCAACCCACACGCGTGGAGATGTTATCGTGCATGTAGCCACTGACTCTAAGACTCTGGGATGGAAAAAGTTGGCGGTGATTAGTAGGGCACCATAGCTCATAGCTCATCTTCCATAGCTCATCTTCCAACCCACACGCGTGGAGATGTTATCGTGCATGTACCCATTGACTCTGAGACTCTGGGATGGAAAAAGTTGGCGGTGATTAGTAGGGCACCATAGCTCATAGCTGATCTTCCATAGCTCATCTTCCAACCCACACGCGTGGAGATGTTATCGTGCATGTACCTATTGACTCTAAGACTCTCGGATGGAAAAAGTTGGCCGTGGTCAGTAGGGCAATTTTGAAGGTTTCCATAGCTCATCTTCCAACCCACACGCGTGGAGATGTTATCGTGCATGTACCCATTGACTCTAAGACTCTGGGATGGAAAAAGTTGGCGGTGATTAGTAGGGCACCATAGCTCATAGCTCATCTTCCATAGCTCATCTTCCAACCCACACGCGTGGAGATGTTATCGTGCATGTACCCATTGACTCTGAGACTCTGGGATGGAAAAAGTTGGTGGTGGTCAGTAGGGCAATTTTGAACGCTTCCATAGCTCATCTTCCAATCCACACGGGCGGTGATGTTATCGTGCATGTACCCATTGACTCTGAGACTCTGGGATGGAAAAAGTTGGCGGTGATTAGTAGGGCACCATAGCTCATAGCTCATCTTCCATAGCTCATCTTCCAACCCACACGCGTGGAGATGTTATCGTGCATGTAGCCACTGACTCTAAGACTCTGGGATGGAAAAAGTTGGCGGTGATTAGTAGGGCACCATAGCTCATAGCTCATCTTCCATAGCTCATCTTCCAACCCACACGCGTGGAGATGTTATCGTGCATGTACCTATTGACTCTAAGACTCTCGGATGGAAAAAGTTGGCCGTGGTCAGTAGGGCAATTTTGAAGGTTTCCATAGCTCATCTTCCAACCCACACGCGTGGAGATGTTATCGTGCATGTACCCATTGACTCTAAGTCTCTGGGATGGAAAAAGTTGGCGGTGATTAGTAGGGCACCATAGCTCATAGCTCATCTTCCATAGCTCATCTTCCAACCCACACGCGTGGAGATGTTATCGTGCATGTACCCATTGACTCTGAGACTCTGGGATGGAAAAAGTTGGCGGTGGTCAGTAGGGCAATTTTGAACGCTTCCATAGCTCATCTTCCAATCCACACTTGCGGTGATGTTATCGTGCATGTACCCATTGACTCTGAGACTCTGGGATGGAAAAAGTTGGCGGTGATTAGTAGGGCAATTTTGAAGGTTTCCATAGCTCATCTTCCAACCCACACGCGTGGAGATGTTATCGTGCATGTAGCCACTGACTCTGAGACTCTGGGATGGAAAAAGTTGGCGGTGATTAGTAGGGCAATTTTGAAGGTTTCCATAGCTCATCTTCCAACCCACACGGGTGGTGATGTTATCGTGCATGTACCCATTGACTCTGAGCCTCTGGGATAGAAAAAGTTGGCGGTGATTAGTAGGGTACCATAGCTCATAGCTCATCTTCCATAGCTCATTTTCCAACCCACACGCGTGGAGATGTTATCGTGCATGTACCCATTGACTCTAAGACTCTGGGATGGAAAAAGTTGGCGGTAATTAGTAGGGCACCATAGCTCATAGCTCATCTTCCATAGCTCATCTTCCAACCCACACGCGTGGAGATGTTATCGTGCATGTACCTATTGACTCTAAGACTCTCGGATGGAAAAAGTTGGCCGTGGTCAGTAGGGCAATTTTGAAGGTTTCCATAGCTCATCTTCCAACACACACGCGTGGAGATGTTATCGTGCATGTACCCATTGACTCTAAGACTCTGGGATGGAAAAAGTTGGCGGTGATTAGTAGGGCACCATAGCTCATAGCTCATCTTCCATAGCTCATCTTCCAACCCACACGCGTGGAGATGTTATCGTGCATGTACCCATTGACTCTGAGACTCTGGGATGGAAAAAGTTGGCGGTGGTCAGTAGGGCAATTTTGAACGCTTCCATAGCTCATCTTCCAATCCACACGGGCGGTGATGTTATCGTGCATGTACCCATTGACTCTGAGACTCTGGGATGGAAAAATTTGGCGGTGATTAGTAGGGCACCATAGCTCATAGCTCATCTTCCATAGCTCATCTTCCAACCCACACGCGTGGAGATGTTATCGTGCATGTAGCCACTGACTCTAAGACTCTGGGATGGAAAAAGTTGGCGGTGATTAGTAGGGCACCATAGCTCATAGCTCATCTTCCATAGCTCATCTTCCAATCCACACGCGTGGAGATGTTATCGTGCATGTACCCATTGACTCTAAGACTCTGGGATGGAAAAAGTTGGCGGTGATTAGTAGGGCACCATAGCTCATAGCTCATCTTCCATAGCTCATCTTCCAACCCACACGCGTGGAGATGTTATCGTGCATGTACCCATTGACTCTGAGACTCTGGGATGGAAAAAGTTGGCGGTGATTAGTAGGGCGATTTTGAAGGTTTCCATAGCTCATCTTCCAACCCACACATGCATGTACCTATTGACACTAAGACTCTCGGATGGAAAAAGTTGGCGGTGATTAGTAGGGCACCATAGCTCATAGCTCATCTTCCATAGCTCATCTTCCAACCCACACGCGTGGAGATGTTATCGTGCATGTACCCATTGACTCTGAGACTCTGGGATGGAAAAAGTTGGCGGTGGTCAGTAGGGCAATTTTGAACGCTTCCATAGCTCATCTTCCAATCCACACGCGTGGAGATGTTATCATGCATGTACCCATTGACTCTAAGACTCTGGGATGGAAAAAGTTGGCGGTGATTAGTAGGGCACCATAGCTCATAGCTCATCTTCCATAGCTCATCTTCCATAGCTCATCTTCCAACCCACACGCGTATAGATGTTATCGTGCATGTACCCATTGACTCTGAGACTCTGGGATGGAAAAAGTTGGCGGTGATTAGTAGGGCAATTTTGAAGGTTTCCATAGCTCATCTTCCAACCCACACGGGTGGTGATGTTATCGTGCATGTACCCATTGACTCTGAGACTCTGGGATGGAAAAAGTTGGCGGTGGTCAGCAGGGCAATTTTTAAGGTTTCCATAGCTCATCTTCCAACCCACACGCGTGGAGATGTTATCGTGCATGTACCCACTGACTCTAAGACTCTGGGATGGAAAAAGTTGGCGGTGATTAGTAGGGCACCATAGCTCATTGCTCATTTTCCATAGCTCATTTTCCAACCCACACGCGTGGAGATGTTATCGTGCATGTACCTATTGACTCTAAGACTCGGGGATGGAAAAAGTTGGCGGTGATTAGTAGGGCACCATAGCTCATAGCTGATCTTCCATAGCTCATCTTCCAACCCACACGCGTGGAGATGTTATCGTGCATGTACCTATTGACTCTAAGACTCTCGGATGGAAAAAGTTGGCCGTGGTCAGTAGGGCAATTTTGAAGGTTTCCATAGCTCATCTTCCAACTCACACGCGTGGAGATATTATCGTGCATGTACCCATTGACTCTAAGACTCTGGGATGGAAAAAGTTGGCGGTGATTAGTAGGGCACCATAGCTCATAGCTCATCTTCCATAGCTCATCTTCCAACCCACACGCGTGGAGATGTTATCGTGCATGTAGCCACTGACTCTAAGACTCTGGGATGGAAAAAGTTGGCGGTGATTAGTAGGGCACCATAGCTCATAGCTCATCTTCCATAGCTCATCTTCCAACCCACACGCGTGGAGATGTTATCGTGCATGTACCCACTGACTCTAAGACTCTGGGATGGAAAAAGTTGGCGGTGATTAGTAGGGCACCATAGCTCATAGCTCATCTTCCATAGCTCATCTTCCAACCCACACGCGTGGAGATGTTACCGTGCATGTAGCCACTGACTCTGAGACTCTGGGATGGAAAAAGTTGGCGGTGATTAGTAGGGCACCATAGCTCATAGCTCATCTTCCATAGCTCATCTTCCATAGCTCATCTTCCAACCCACACGCGTGGAGATGTTATCGTGCATGTACCTATTGACTCTAAGACTCTGGGATGGAAAAAGTTGGCGGTGATTAGTAGGGCAATTTTGAAGGTTTCCATAGCTCATCTTCCAACCCACACGCGTGGAGATGTTATCGTGCATGTACCCATTGACTCTAAGACTCTGGGATGGAAAAAGTTGGCGGTGATTAGTAGGGCACCATAGCTCATAGCTCATCTTCCATAGCTCATCTTCCAACCCATACGCGTGGAGATGTTATCGTGCATGTACCTATTGACTCTAAGACTCTCGGATGGAAAAAGTTGGCCGTGGTCAGTAGGGCAATTTTGAAGGTTTCCATAGCTCATCTTCCAACCCACACGCGTGGAGATGTTATCGTGCATGTACCTATTGACTCTAAGACTCTCGGATGGAAAAAGTTGGCCGTGGTCAGTAGGGCAATTTTGAAGGTTTCCATAGCTCATCTTCCAACCCACACGCGTGGAGATGTTATCGTGCATGTACCCATTGACTCTAAGACTCTGGGATGGTAAAAGTTGGCGGTGATTAGTAGGGCACCATAGCTCATAGCTGATCTTCCATAGCTCATCTTCCAATCCACACGGGCGGTGATGTTATCGTGCATGTACCCATTGACTCTGAACTCTGGGATGGAAAAAGTTGGCGGTGATTAGTAGGGCAATTTTGAAGGTTTCCATAGCTCATCTTCCAACCCACACGCGTGGAGATGTTATCGTGCATGTACCCATTGACTCTAAGACTCTGGGATGGAAAAAGTTGGCGGTGATTAGTAGGGCAATTTTGAAGGTTTCCATAGCTCATCTTCCAACCCACACGCGTGGAGATGTTATCGTGCATGTACCCATTGACTCTGAGACTCTGGGATGGAAAAAGTTGGCGGTGATTAGTAGGGCACCATAGCTCATAGCTCATCTTCCATAGCCCATCTTCCAACCCACACGCGTGGAGATGTTATCGTGCATGTACCTATTGACTCTAAGACTCTGGGATGGAAAAAGTTGGCGGTGATTAGTAGGGCAATTTTGAAGGTTTCCATAGCTCATCTTCCAACCCACACGCGTGGAGATGTTATCGTGCATGTACCCATTGACTCTAAGACTCTGGGATGGAAAAAGTTGGCGGTGATTAGTAGGGCACCATAGCTCATAGCTCATCTTCCATAGCTCATCTTCCAACCCATACGCGTGGAGATGTTATCGTGCATGTACCTATTGACTCTAAGACTCTCGGATGGAAAAAGTTGGCCGTGGTCAGTAGGGCAATTTTGAAGGTTTCCATAGCTCATCTTCCAACCCACACGCGTGGAGATGTTATCGTGCATGTACCTATTGACTCTAAGACTCTCGGATGGAAAAAGTTGGCCGTGGTCAGTAGGGCAATTTTGAAGGTTTCCATAGCTCATCTTCCAACCCACACGCGTGGAGATGTTATCGTGCATGTACCCATTGACTCTAAGACTCTGGGATGGTAAAAGTTGGCGGTGATTAGTAGGGCACCATAGCTCATAGCTGATCTTCCATAGCTCATCTTCCAATCCACACGGGCGGTGATGTTATCGTGCATGTACCCATTGACTCTGAACTCTGGGATGGAAAAAGTTGGCGGTGATTAGTAGGGCAATTTTGAAGGTTTCCATAGCTCATCTTCCAACCCACACGCGTGGAGATGTTATCGTGCATGTACCCATTGACTCTAAGACTCTGGGATGGAAAAAGTTGGCGGTGATTAGTAGGGCAATTTTGAAGGTTTCCATAGCTCATCTTCCAACCCACACGCGTGGAGATGTTATCGTGCATGTACCCATTGACTCTGAGACTCTGGGATGGAAAAAGTTGGCGGTGATTAGTAGGGCACCATAGCTCATAGCTGATCTTCCATAGCTCATCTTCCAATCCACACGGGCGGTGATGTTATCGTGCATGTACCCATTGACTCTGAGACTCTGGGATGGAAAAAGTTGGCGGTGATTAGTAGGGCACCATAGCTCATAGCTCATCTTCCATAGCCCATCTTCCAACCCACACGCGTGGAGATGTTATCGTGCATGTACCTATTGACTCTAAGACTCTGGGATGGAAAAAGTTGGCGGTGATTAGTAGGGCAATTTTGAAGGTTTCCATAGCTCATCTTCCAACCCACACGCGTGGAGATGTTATCGTGCATGTACCCATTGACTCTAAGACTCTGGGATGGAAAAAGTTGGCGGTGATTAGTAGGGCACCATAGCTCATAGCTGATCTTCCATAGCTCATCTTCCAATCCACACGGGCGGTGATGTTATCGTGCATGTACCCATTGACTCTGAGACTCTGGGATGGAAAAAGTTGGCGGTGATTAGTAGGGCAATTTTGAAGGTTTCCATAGCTCATCTTCCAACCCACACGCGTGGAGATGTTATCGTGCATGTACCCATTGACTCTGAGACTCTGGGATGGAAAAAGTTGGCGGTGATTAGTAGGGCACCATAGCTCATAGCTCATCTTCCATAGCTCATCTTCCATAGCTCATCTTCCATAGCTCATCTTCCAACCCACACGCGTGGAGATGTTATCGTGCATGTACCCATTGACTCTGAGACTCTGGGATGGAAAAAATTGGCGGTGGTCAGTAGGGCAATTTTGAACGCTTCCATAGCTCATCTTCCAACCCACACGCGTGGAGATATTATCGTGCATGTACCCATTGACTCTAAGACTCTGGGATGGAAAAAGTTGGCGGTGATTAGTAGGGCACCATAGCTCATAGCTCATCTTCCATAGCTCATCTTCCAACCCACACGCGTGGAGATGTTATCGTGCATGTACCCATTGACTCTGAGACTGTGGGATGGAAAAAGTTGGCGGTGATTAGTAGGGCAATTTTGAAGGTTTCCATAGCTCATCTTCCAACCCACACGCGTGGAGATGTTATCGTGCATGTACCCATTGACTCTAAGACTCTGGGATGGAAAAAGTTGGCGGTGATTAGTAGGGCAATTTTGAAGGTTTCCATAGCTCATCTTCCAACCCACACGCGTGGAGATGTTATCGTGCATGTACCCATTGACTCTAAGACTCTGGGATGGAAAAAGTTGGCGGTGATTAGTAGGGCACCATATGTCAATAGGTACATGCACGATAACATCTCCACGCGTGTGGGTTGGAAGATGAGCTAAGGAAACCTTCAAAATTGCCCTACTGACCACGGCCAACTTTTTCCATCCCAGAGTCTCAGAGTCAATGGGTACATGCACGATAACATCTCCACGCGTGTGGGTTGGAAGATGAGCTATGGAACATGAGCTATGAGCTATGGTGCCCTACTAATCACCGCCAACTTTTTCCATCCCAGAGTCTCAGAGTCAATGGGTACATGCACGATAACATCACCACCCGTGTGGGTTGGAAGATGAGCTATGGAAGATGAGCTATGAGCTATGGTGCCCTACTAATCACCGCCAACTTTTTCCATCCCAGAGTCTTAGAGTCAGTGGGTACATGCACGATAACATCTCCACCCGTGTGGGTTGGAAGATGAGCTATGGAAACCTTCAAAATTGCCCTACTAATCACCGCCAACTTTTTCCATCCCAGAGTCTCAGAGTCAATGGGTACATGCACGATAACATCTCCACGCGTGTGGGTTGGAAGATGAGCTATGGAAGATGAGCTATGAGCTATGGTGCCCTACTACTCAACGCCAACTTTTTCCATCCCAGAGTCTTAGAGACAATAGGTACATGCACGATAACATCTCCACCCGTGTGGGTTGGAAGATGAGCTATGGAAGATGAGCTATGAGCTATGGTGCCCTACTAATCACCGCCAACTTTTTCCATCCCAGAGTCTTAGAGTCAGTGGGTACATGCACGATAACATCTCCACGCGTGTGGGTTGGAAAATGAGCTATGGAAGATGAGCTATGAGCTATGGTGCCCTACTACTCAACGCTAACTTTTTCCATCTCAGAGTCTTAGAGTCAATGGGTACATGCACGATAACATCTCCACGCGTGTGGGTTGGAAGATGAGCTATGGAAGATGAGCTATGGAAGATGAGCTATGAGCTATGGTGCCCTACTAATCACCGCCAACTTTTTCCATCCCAGAGTCTTAGAGTCAGTGGGTACATGCACGATAACATCTCCACGCGTGTGGGTTGGAAGATGAGCTATGGAAGATGAGCTATGAGCTATGGTGCCCTACTAATCACCGCCAACTTTTTCCATCCCAGAGTCTCAGAGTCAATGGGTACATGCACGATAACATCTCCACGCGTGTGGGTTGGAAGATGAGCTATGGAAGATGAGCTATGAGCTATGGTGCCCTACTAATCACCGCCAACTTTTTCCATCCCAGAGTCTCAGAGTCAATGGGTACATGCACGATAATATCTCCACGCGTGTGGGTTGGAAGATGAGATATGGAAGATGAGCTATGAGCTATGGTGCCCTACTAATCACCGCCAACTTTTTCCATCCCAGAGTCTTAGAGTCAGTGGCTACATGCACGATAACATCTCCACGCGTGTGGGTTGGAAAATGAGCTATGGAAGATGAGCTATGAGCTATGGTGCCCTACTAATCACCGCCAACTTTTTCCATCCCAGAGTCTTAGAGTCAGTGGGTACATGCACGATAACATCTCCACGCGTGTGGGTTGGAAAATGAGCTATGGAAGATGAGCTTTGAGCTATGGTGCCCTACTAATCACCGCCAACTTTTGCCATCCCAGAGTCTCAGAGTCAATGGGTACATGCACGATAACATCTCCACGCGTGTGGGTTGGAAAATGAGCTATGGAAGATGAGCTATGAGCTATGGTGCCCTACTAATCACCGCCAACTTTTTCCATCCCAGAGAAGACATCCCTTAGAGTCAATGGGTACATGCACGATAACATCTCCACGCGTGTGGGTTGGAAGATGAGCTATGGAAGATGAGCTATGAAAGATGAGCTATGAGCTATGGTGCCCTACTAATCACCGCCAACTTTTTCCATCCCAGAGTCTTAGAGTCAATGGTTACATGCACGATAACATCTCCACGCGTGTGGGTTGGAAGATGAGCTATGGAAGATGAGCTATGAGCTATGGTGCCCTACTAATCACCGCCAACTTTTTCCTTCCATCCCAGAGTCTCAGAGTCAATGGGTACATGCACGATAACATCTCCACGCGTGTGGGTTGGAAGATGAGCTATGGAAGATGAGCTATGAGCTATGGTGCCCTACTAATCACCGCCAACTTTTTCCATCCCAGAGTCTTAGAGTCAATGGGTACATGCACGATAATATCTCCACGCGTGTGGGTTGGAAGATGAGCTATGGAAGATGAGCTATGAGCTATGGTGCCCTACTAATCACCGCCAACTTTTTCCATCCCAGAGTCTCAGAGTCAATGGGTACATGCACGATAACATCTCCACGCGTGTGGGTTGGAAGATGAGCTATGGAAGATGAGCTATGAGCTATGGTGCCCTACTAATCACCGCCAACTTTTTCCATCCCAGGGTCTTAGAGTCAGTGGGTACATGCACGATAACATCTCCACGCGTGTGGGTTGGAAGATGAGCTATGGAACCTTCAAAATTGCCCTACTAATCACCGCCAACTTTTTCCATCCCAGAGTCTCAGAGTCAATGGGTACATGCACGATAACATCTCCACGCGTGTGGGTTGGAAGATGAGTTATGGAAGATGAGCTATGAGCTATGGTGCCCTACTAATCACCGCCAACTTTTTCCATCCCAGAGTCTCAGAGTCAATGGGTACATGCACGATAACATCTCCACGCGTGTGGGTTGGTAGATGAGCTATGGAAGATGAGCTATGAGCTATGGTGCCCTACTAATCACCGCCAACTTTTTCCATCCCAGAGTCTTAGAGTCAATGGGTACATGCACGATAATATCTCCACGCGTGTGGGTTGGAAGATGAGCTATGGAAACCTTCAAAATTGCCCTACTAATCACCGCCAACTTTTTCCATCCCAGAGTCTTAGAGTCAATGGGTACATGCACGATAACATCTCCACGCGTGTGGGTTGGAAGATGAGTTATGGAAGACGAGCTATGAGCTATGGTGCCCTACTAATCACCGCCAACTTTTTCCATCCCAGAGTCTCAGAGTCAATGGGTACATGCACGATAACATCTCCACGCGTGTGGGTTGGAAGATGAGCTATGGAAACCTTCAAAATTGCCATACTAATCACCGCCAACTTTTTCCATCCCAGAGTCTTAGAGTCAATGGGTACATGCACGATAACATCTCCACGCGTGTGGGTTGGAAGATGAGCTATGGAAGATGAGCTATGAGCTATGGTGCCCTACTAATCACCGCCAACTTTTTCCATCCCAGAGTCTCAGAGTCAATGGGTACATGCACGATAACATCACCGCCCGTGTGGGTTGGAAGATGAGCTATGAGCTATGGTGCCCTACTAATCACCGCCAACTTTTTCCATCCCAGAGTCTCAGAGTCAATGGGTACATGCACGATAACATCTCCACGCGTGTGGGTTGGAAGATGAGCTATGGAAGATGAGCTATGGAAGATGAGCTATGAGCTATGGTGCCCTACTAATCACCGCCAACTTTTTCCATCCCAGAGTCTTAAAGTCAGTGGGTACATGCACGACAACATCTCCACGCGTGTGGGTTGGAAGATGAGCTATGGAAGCGTTCAAAATTGCCCTACTGACCACCGCCAACTTTTTCCATCCCAGAGTCTCAGAGTCAATGGGTACATGCACGATAACATCTCCACGCGTGTGGGTTGGAAGATGAGCTATGGAAGATGAGCTATGAGCTATGGTGCCCTACTAATCACCGCCAACTTTTTCCATCCCAGAGTCTCAGAGTCAATGGGTACATGCACGATAACATCACCACCCGTGTGGGTTGGAAGATGAGTTATGGAAGATGAGCTATGAGCTATGGTGCCCTACTAATCACCGCCAACTTTTTCCATCCCAGAGTCTCAGAGTCAATGGGTACATGCACGATAACATCTCCACGCGTGTGGGTTGGAAGATGAGCTATGGAAGATGAGCTATGAGCTATGGTGCCCTACTAATCACCGCCAACTTTTTCCATCCCAGAGTCTTAGAGTCAATGGGTACATGCACGATAACATCTCCACGCGTGTGGGTTGGAAGATGAGCTATGGAAGATGAGCTATGAGCTATGGTGCCCTACTAATCACCGCCAACTTTTTCCATCCCAGAGTCTCAGAGTCAATGGGTACATGCACGATAACATCTCCACGCGTGTGGGTTGGAAGATGAGCTATGAGCTATGGTGCCCTACTAATCACCGCCAACTTTTTCCATCCCAGAGTCTTAGAGTCAGTGGGTACATGCACGATAACATCTCCACGCGTGTGGGTTGGAAGATGAGCTATGGAAGATGAGCTATGAGCTATGGTGCCCTACTACTCAACGCCAACTTTTTCCATCCCAGAGTCTCAGAGTCAGTGGCTACATGCACGATAACATCTCCACGCGTGTGGGTTGGAAGATGAGCTCTGAGCTATGGTGCCCTACTAATCACCGCCAACTTTTTCCATCCCAGAGTCTTAGAGTCAATAGGTACATGCACGATAACATCTCCACGCGTGTGGGTTGGAAGATGAGCTATGAGCTATGGTGCCCTACTAATCACCGCCAACTTTTTCCATCCCAGAGTCTTAGAGTCAATGGGTACATGCACGATAACATCTCCACGCGTGTGGGTTGGAAGATGAGCTATGAGCTATGGTGCCCTACTAATCACCGCCAACTTTTTCCATCCCAGAGTCTCAGAGTCAATGGGTACATGCACGATAACATCTCCACGCGTGTGGGTTGGAAGATGAGCTATGGAAACCTTCAAAATTGCCCTACTAATCACCGCCAACTTTTTCCATCCCAGAGTCTCAGAGTCAGTGGCTACATGCACGATAACATCTCCACGCGTGTGGGTTGGAAGATGAGCTATGGAAGATGAGCTATGAGCTATGGTGCCCTACTAATCACCGCCAACTTTTTCCATCCCAGAGTCTTAGAGTCAATGGGTACATGCACGATAACATCTCCACGCGTGTGGGTTGGAAGATGAGCTATGGAAGATGAGCTATGAGCTATGGTGCCCTACTAATCACCGCCAACTTTTTCCATCCCAGAGTCTTAGAGTCAATGGGTACATGCACGATAACATCTCCACGCGTGTGGGTTGGAAGATGAGCTATGGAAGATGAGCTATGAGCTATGGTGCCCTACTACTCAACGCCAACTTTTTCCATCCGAGAGTCTTAGAGTTAATAGGTACATGCACGATAACATCACCACCCGTGTGGGTTGGAAGATGAGCTATGGAAACCTTCAAAATTGCCCTACTAATCACCGCCAACTTTTGCCATCCCAGAGTCTCAGAGTCAATGGGTACATGCACGATAACATCTCCACGCGTGTGGGTTGGAAGATGAGCTATGAGCTATGGTGCCCTACTAATCACCGCCAACTTTTTCCAACCCAGAGTCTTAGAGTCAGTGGCTACATGCACGATAACATCTCCACGCGTGTGGGTTGGAAGATGAGCTATGGAAGATGAGCTATGAGCTATGGTGCCCTACTAATTACCGCCAACTTTTTCCATCCCAGAGTCTCAGAGTCAATGGGTACATGCACGATAACATCTCCACGCGTGTGGGTTGGAAGATGAGCTATGGAAGATGAGCTATGAGCTATGGTGCCCTACTAATCACCGCCAACTTTTTCCATCCCAGAGTCTTAGAGTCAGTGGGTACATGCACGATAACATCTCCACGCGTGTGGGTTGGAAGATGAGCTATGGAAACCTTCAAAATTGCCCTACTAATCACCGCCAACTTTTTCCATCCCAGAGTCTTAGAGTCAGTGGGTACATGCACGATAACATCTCCACGCGTGTGGGTTGGAAGATGAGCTATGGAAACCTTCAAAATTGCCCTACTGACCACGGCCAACTTTTTCCATCCCAGAGTCTTAGAGTCAATAGGTACATGCACGATAACATCTCCACGCGTGTGGGTTGGAAGATGAGCTATGGAAGATGAGCTATGAGCTATGGTGCCCTACTAATCACCGCCAACTTTTTCCATCCCAGAGTCTTAGAGTCAGTGGGTACATGAGCGATAACATCTCCACGCGTGTGGGTTGGAAGATGAGCTATGGAAGATGAGCTATGAGCTATGGTGCCCTACTAATCACCGCCAACTTTTTCCATCCCAGAGTCTTAGAGTCAGTGGGTACATGCACGATAACATCTCCACGCGTGTGGGTTGGAAAATGAGCTATGGAAGATGAGCTATGAGCTATGGTGCCCTACTAATCACCGCCAACTTTTTCCATCCCAGAGTCTTAGAGTCAGTGGGTACATGCACGATAACATCTCCACCCGTGTGGGTTGGAAGATGAGCTATGGAAACCTTAAAAATTGCCCTGCTGACCACCGCCAACTTTTTCCATCCCAAGATGAGCTATGAGCTATGGTGCCCTACTAATCACCGCCAACTTTTTCCATCCCAGAGTCTCAGAGTCAATGGGTACATGCACGATAACATCACCGCCCGTGTGGGTTGGAAGATGAGCTATGAGCTATGGTGCCCTACTAATCACCGCCAACTTTTTCCATCCCAGAGTCTCAGAGTCAATGGGTACATGCACGATAACATCTCCACGCGTGTGGGTTGGAAGATGAGCTATGGAAGATGAGCTATGGAAGATGAGCTATGGAAGATGAGCTATGAGCTATGGTGCCCTACTAATCACCGCCAACTTTTTCCATCCCAGAGTCTTAGAGTCAGTGGGTACATGCACGATAACATCTCCACGCGTGTGGGTTGGAAGATGAGCTATGGAAGCGTTCAAAATTGCCCTACTGACCACCGCCAACTTTTTCCATCCCAGAGTCTCAGAGTCAATGGGTACATGCACGATAACATCTCCACGCGTGTGGGTTGGAAGATGAGCTATGGAAGATGAGCTATGAGCTATGGTGCCCTACTAATCACCGCCAACTTTTTCCATCCCAGAGTCTCAGAGTCAATGGGTACATGCACGATAACATCACCACCCGTGTGGGTTGGAAGATGAGTTATGGAAGATGAGCTATGAGCTATGGTGCCCTACTAATCACCGCCAACTTTTTCCATCCCAGAGTCTCAGAGTCAATGGGTACATGCACGATAACATCTCCACGCGTGTGGGTTGGAAGATGAGCTATGGAAGATGAGCTATGAGCTATGGTGCCCTACTAATCACCGCCAACTTTTTCCATCCCAGAGTCTCAGAGTCAATGGGTACATGCACGATAACATCTCCACGCGTGTGGGTTGGAAGATGAGCTATGAGCTATGGTGCCCTACTAATCACCGCCAACTTTTTCCATCCCAGAGTCTCAGAGTCAATGGGTACATGCACGATAACATCTCCACGCGTGTGGGTTGGAAGATGAGCTATGAGCTATGGTGCCCTACTAATCACCGCCAACTTTTTCCATCCCAGAGTCTTAGAGTCAGTGGGTACATGCACGATAACATCTCCACGCGTGTGGGTTGGAAGATGAGCTATGGAAGATGAGCTATGAGCTATGGTGCCCTACTACTCAACGCCAACTTTTTCCATCCCAGAGTCTCAGAGTCAGTGGCTACATGCACGATAACATCTCCACGCGTGTGGGTTGGAAGATGAGCTCTGAGCTATGGTGCCCTACTAATCACCGCCAACTTTTTCCATCCCAGAGTCTTAGAGTCAATATTTACATGCACGATAACATCTCCACGCGTGTGGGTTGGAAGATGAGCTATGGAAGATGAGCTATGAGCTATGGTGCCCTACTAATCACCGCCAACTTTTTCCATCCCAGAGTCTCAGAGTCAATGGGTACATGCACGATAACATCTCCACGCGTGTGGGTTGGAAGATGAGCTATGAGCTATGGTGCCCTACTAATCACCGCCAACTTTTTCCATCCCAGAGTCTCAGAGTCAATGGGTACATGCACGATAACATCTCCACGCGTGTGGGTTGGAAGATGAGCTATGAGCTATGGTGCCCTACTAATCACCGCCAACTTTTTCCATCCCAGAGTCTCAGAGTCAATGGGTACATGCACGATAACATCTCCACGCGTGTGGGTTGGAAGATGAGCTATGGAAACCTTCAAAATTGCCCTACTAATCACCGCCAACTTTTTCCATCCCAGAGTCTCAGAGTCAGTGGCTACATGCACGATAACATCTCCACGCGTGTGGGTTGGAAGATGAGCTATGGAAGATGAGCTATGAGCTATGGTGCCCTACTAATCACCGCCAACTTTTTCCATCCCAGAGTCTTAGAGTCAATGGGTACATGCACGATAACATCTCCACGCGTGTGGGTTGGAAGATGAGCTATGGAAGATGAGCTATGAGCTATGGTGCCCTACTAATCACCTCCAACTTTTTCCATCCCAGAGTCTTAGAGTCAATGGGTACATGCACGATAACATCTCCACGCGTGTGGGTTGGAAGATGAGCTATGGAAGATGAGCTATGAGCTATGGTGCCCTACTACTCAACGCCAACTTTTTCCATCCGAGAGTCTTAGAGTTAATAGGTACATGCACGATAACATCACCACCCGTGTGGGTTGGAAGATGAGCTATGGAAACCTTTAAAATTGCCCTACTAATCACCGCCAACTTTTGCCATCCCAGAGTCTCAGAGTCAATGGGTACATGCACGATAACATCTCCACGCGTGTGGGTTGGAAGATGAGCTATGAGCTATGGTGCCCTACTAATCACCGCCAACTTTTTCCATCCCAGAGTCTTAGAGTCAGTGGCTACATGCACGATAACATCTCCACGCGTGTGGGTTGGAAGATGAGCTATGGAAGATGAGCTATGAGCTATGGTGCCCTACTAATCACCGCCAACTTTTTCCATCCCAGAGTCTCAGAGTCAATGGGTACATGCACGATAACATCTCCACGCGTGTGGGTTGGAAGATGAGCTATGGAAGATGAGCTATGAGCTATGGTGCCCTACTAATCACCGCCAACTTTTTCCATCCCAGAGTCTTAGAGTCAGTGGGTACATGCACGATAACATCTCCACGCGTGTGGGTTGGAAGATGAGCTATGGAAACCTTCAAAATTGCCCTACTAATCACCGCCAACTTTTTCCATCCCAGAGTCTTAGAGTCAGTGGGTACATGCACGATAACATCTCCACGCGTGTGGGTTGGAAGATGAGCTATGGAAACCTTCAAAATTGCCCTACTGACCACGGCCAACTTTTTCCATCCCAGAGTCTTAGAGTCAATAGGTACATGCACGATAACATCTCCACGCGTGTGGGTTGGAACATGAGCTATGGAAGATGAGCTATGAGCTATGGTGCCCTACTAATCACCGCCAACTTTTTCCATCCCAGAGTCTTAGAGTCAGTGGGTACATGCACGATAACATCTCCACGCGTGTGGGTTGGAAGATGAGCTATGGAAACCTTCAAAATTGCCCTACTGACCACGGCCAACTTTTTCCATCCCAGAGTCTCAGAGTCAATGGGTACATGCACGATAACATCTCCACCCGTGTGGATTGGAAGATGAGTTATGGAAGATGAGCTATGAGCTATGGTGCCCTACTAATCACCGCCAACTTTTTCCATCCCAGAGTCTTAGAGTCAGTGGCTACATGCACGATAACATCTCCACGCGTGTGGGTTGGAAGATGAGCTATGGAAGATGAGCTATGAGCTATGGTGCCCTACTAATCACCGCCAACTTTTTCCATCCCAGAGTCATAGAGTCAATGGGTACATGCACGATAACATCTCCACGCGTGTGGGTTGGAAGATGAGCTATGGAAGATGAGCTATGAGCTATGGTGCCCTACTAATCACCGCCAACTTTTTCGATCCCAGAGTCTCAGAGTCAATGGGTACATGCACGATAACATCTCCACGCGTGTGGGTTGGAAGATGAGCTATGGAAGATGAGCTATGAGCTATGGTGCCCTACTAATCACCGCCAACTTTTTCCATCCCAGAGTCTTAGAGTCAGTGGGTACATGCACGATAACATCTCCACGCGTGTGGGTTGGAAAATGAGCTATGGAAGATGAGCTATGAGCTATGGTGCCCTACTAATCACCGCCAACTTTTTCCATCCCAGAGTCTTAGAGTCAGTGGGTACATGCACGATAACATCTCCACCCGTGTGGGTTGGAAGATGAGCTATGGAAACCTTAAAAATTGCCCTGCTGACCACCGCCAACTTTTTCCATCCCAGAGTTTTAGAGTCAATTGGTACATGCACGATAATATCTCCACGCGTGTGGGTTGGAAGATGAGCTATGGAAACCTTCAAAATTGCCCTACTAATCACCGCCAACTTTTTCCATCCCAGAGTCTTAGAGTCAGTGGCTACATGCACGATAACATCTCCACGCGTGTGGGTTGGAAGATGAGCTATGGAAGATGAGCTATGGAAGATGAGCTATGAGCTATGGTGCCCTACTAATCACCGCCAACTTTTTCCATCCCAGAGTCTTAGAGTCAGTGGGTACATGCACGATAACATCTCCACGCGTGTGGGTTGGAAGATGAGCTATGGAAGCGTTCACAATTGCCCTACTGACCACCGCCAACTTTTTCCATCCCAGAGTCTCAGAATCAATGGGTACATGCACGATAACATCTCCACGCGTGTGGGTTGGAAGATGAGCTATGGAAGATGAGCTATGAGCTATGGTGCCCTACTAATCACCGCCAACTTTTTCCATCCCAGAGTCTTAGAGTCAATGGGTACATGCACGATAACATCTCCACGCGTGTGGGTTGGAAGATGAGCTATGGAAACCTTCAAAATTGCCCTACTAATCACCGCCAACTTTTTCCATCCCAGAGTCTCAGAGTCAATGGGTACATGCACGATAACATCTCCACGCGTGTGGGTTGGAAGATGAGCTATGGAAACCTTCAAAATTGCCCTACTAATCACCGCCAACTTTTTCCATCCCAGAGTCTTAGAGTCAGTGGCTACATGCACGATAACATCTCCACGCGTGTGGGTTGGAAGATGAGCTATGGAAGATGAGCTATGAGCTATGGTGCCCTACTAATCACCGCCAACTTTTTCCATCCCAGAGTCTTAGAGTCAATGGGTACATGCACGATAATATCTCCACGCGTGTGGGTTGGAAGATGAGCTATGGAAACCTTCAAAATTGCCCTACTAATCACCGCCAACTATTTCCATCCCAGAGCCTTAGAGTCAGTGGCTACATGCACGATAACATCTGCACGCGTGTGGGTTGGAAGATGAGCTATGGAAGATGAGCTATGAGCTATGGTGCCCTACTAATCACCGCCAACTGTTTCCATCCCAGAGTCTTAGAGTCAATGGGTACATGCACGATAACATCTCCACGCGTGTGGGTTGGAAGATGAGCTATGGAAACCTTCAAAATTGCCCTACTAATCACCTCCAACTTTTTCCATCCCAGAGTCTTAGAGTCAGTGGCTACATGCACGATAACATCTCCACGCGTGTGGGTTGGAAGATGAGCTATGAGCTATGGTGCCCTACTAATCACCGCCAACTTTTTCCATCCCAGAGTCTTAGAGTCAATGGGTACATGCACGATAATATCTCCACGCGTGTGGGTTGGAAGATGAGCTATGGAAACCTTCAAAATTGCCCTACTAATCACCGCCAACTTTTTCCATCCCAGAGTCTTAGAGTCAGTGGCTACATGCACGATAACATCTCCACGCGTGTGGGTTGGAAGATGAGCTATGGAAGATGAGCTATGAGCTATGGTGCCCTACTAATCACCGCCAACTTTTTCCATCCCAGAGTCTTAGAGTCAATGGGTACATGCACGATAACATCTCCACGCGTGTGGGTTGGAAGATGAGCTATGGAAACCTTCAAAATTGCCCTACTAATCACGGCCAACTTTTTCCATCCCAGAGTCTCAGAGTCAATGGGTACATGCACGATAACATCTCCACGCGTGTGGGTTGGAAGATGAGCTATGGAAACCTTCAAAATTGCCCTACTAATCACCGCCAACTTTTTCCATCCCAGAGTCTTAGAGTCAGTGGCTACATGCACGATAACATCTCCACGCGTGTGGGTTGGAAGATGAGCTATGGAAGATGAGCTATGAGCTATGGTGCCCTACTAATCACCGCCAACTTTTTCCATCCCAGAGTCTTAGAGTCAATGGGTACATGCACGATAATATCTCCACGCGTGTGGGTTGGAAGATGAGCTATGGAAACCTTCAAAATTGCCCTACTAATCACCGCCAACTTTTTCCATCCCAGAGTCTTAGAGTCAGTGGCTACATGCACGATAACATCTCCACGCGTGTGGGTTGGAAGATGAGCTATGGAAGATGAGCTATGAGCTATGGTGCCCTACTAATCAGCGCCAACTTTTTCCATCCCAGAGTCTTAGAGTCAATGGGTACATGCACGATAACATCTCCACGCGTGTGGGTTGGAAGATGAGCTATGGAAACCTTCAAAATTGCCCTACTAATCACCGCCAACTTTTTCCATCCCAGAGTCTCAGAGTCAATGGGTACATGCACGAAAACATCTCCACGCGTGTGGGTTGGAAAATGAGCTATGGAAGATGAGCTATGAGCTATGGTGCCCTACTACTCAACGCCAACTTTTTCCATCCCAGAGTCTCAGAGTCAATGGGTACATGCACGATAACATCTCCACGCGTGTGGGTTGGAAGATGAGCTATGAGCTATGGTGCCCTACTAATCACCGCCAACTTTTTCCATCCCAGAGTCTTAGAGTCAGTGGGTACATGCACGATAACATCTCCACGCGTGTGGGTTGGAAGATGAGCTATGGAAGATGAGCTATGGAAGATGAGCTATGAGCTATGGTGCCCTACTAATCACCGCCAACTTTTTCCATCCCAGAGTCTTAGAGTCAATGGGTACATGCACGATAACATCTCCACGCGTGTGGGTTGGAAGATGAGTTATGGAAGATGAGCTATGAGCTATGGTGCCCTACTAATCACCGCCAACTTTTTCCATCCCAGAGTCTTAGAGTCAATGGGTACATGCACGATAACATCTCCACGCGTGTGGGTTGGAAGATGAGCTATGGAAACCTTCAAAATTGCCCTACTGACCACGGCCAACTTTTTCCATCCCAGAGTCTCAGAGTCAATGGGTACATGCACGATAACATCACCACCCGTGTGGGTTGGAAGATGAGCTATGGAAGATGAGCTATGAGCTATAGTGCCCTACTAATCACCGCCAACTTTTTCCATCCCAGAGTCTTAGAGTCAGTGGGTACATGCACGATAACATCTCCACGCGTGTGGGTTGGAAGATGAGCTATGGAAGATGAGCTATGAGCTATGGTGCCCTACTAATCACCGCCAACTTTTTCCATCCCAGAGTCTTAGAGTCAATGGGTACATGCACGATAACATCTCCACGCGTGTGGGTTGGAAGATGAGCTATGGAAGATGAGCTATGAGCTATGGTGCCCTACTAATCACCGCCAACTTTTTCCATCCCAGAGTCTCAGAGTCAATGGGTACATGCACGATAACATCTCCACGCGTGTGGGTTGGAAGATGAGCTATGGAAGATGAGCTATGGAAGATGAGCTATGGAAGATGAGCTATGGAAGATGAGCTATGGAAGATGAGCTATGAGCTATGGTGCCCTACTAATCACCGCCAACTTTTTCCATCCCAGAGTCTTAGAGTCAGTGGGTACATGCACGATAACATCTCCACGCGTGTGGGTTGGAAGATGAGCTATGGGAACCTTCAAAATTGCCCTACTAATCACCGCCAACTTTTTCCATCCCAGAGTCTTAGAGTCAGTGGGTACATGCACGATAACATCTCCACGCGTGTGGGTTGGAAGATGAGCTATGGAAACCTTCAAAATTGCCCTACTGACCACGGCCAACTTTTTCCATCCCAGAGTCTCAGAGTCAATGGGTACATGCACGATAACATCTCCACGCGTGTGGGTTGGAAGATGAGCTATGGAAGATGAGCTATGGAAGATGAGCTATGAGCTATGGTGCCCTACTAATCACCGCCAACTTTTTCCATCCCAGAGTCTTAGAGTCAATAGGTACATGCACGATAACATCTCCACGCGTGTGGGTTGGAAAATGAGCTATGGAAGATGAGCTATGAGCTATGGTGCCCTACTAATCACCGCCAACTTTTTCCATCCCAGAGTCTTAGAGTCAATGGGTACATGCACGATAACATCACCACCCGTGTGGGTTGGAAGATGAGCTATGGAAGATGAGCTATGGAAGATGAGCTATGAGCTATGGTGCCCTACTAATCACCGCAAACTTTTTCCATCCCAGAGTCTTAGAGTCAATGGGTACATGCACGATAACATCACCACCCGTGTGGGTTGGAAGATGAGCTATGGAAACCTTAAAGATTGCCCTGCTGACCACCGCCAACTTTTTCCATCCCAGAGTCTTAGAGTCAGTGGCTACATGCACGATAACATCTCCACGCGTGTGGGTTGGAAGATGAGCTATGGAAGATGAGCTATGAGCTATGGTGCCCTACTAATCACCGCCAACTTTTTCCATCCCAGAGTCTTAGAGTCAATGGGTACATGCACGATAACATCTCCACGCGTGTGGGTTGGAAGATGAGCTATGGAAACCTTCAAAATTGCCCTACTAATCACCGCCAACTTTTACCATCCCAGAGTCTTAGAGTCAATGGATACATGCACGATAACATCTCCACGCGTGTGGGTTGGAAGATGAGCTATGGAAACCTTCAAAATTGCCCTACTAATCACCGCCAACTTTTTCCATCCCAGAGTCTCAGAGTCAATGGGTACATGCACGATAACATCTCCACGCGTGTGGGTTGGAAGATGAGCTATGGAAGATGAGCTATGAGCTATGGTGCCCTACTACTCAACGCCAACTTTTTCCATCCCAGAGTCTCAGAGTCAATAGGTACATGCACGATAACATCTCCACGCGTGTGGGTTGGAAGATGAGTTATGGAAGATGAGCTATGAGCTATGGTGCCCTACTAATCACCGCCAACTTTTTCCATCCCAGAGTCTCAGAGTCAATGGGTACATGCACGATAACATCTCCACGCGTGTGGGTTGGAAGATGAGCTATGGAAGATGAGCTATGAGCTATGGTGCCCTACTAATCACCGCCAACTTTTTCCATCCCAGAGTCTTAGAGTCAATGGGTACATGCACGATAATATCTCCACGCGTGTGGGTTGGAAGATGAGCTATGAGCTATGGTGCCCTACTAATCACCGCCAACTTTTTCCATCCCAGAGTCTTAGAGTCAATGGGTACATGCACGATAACATCTCCACGCGTGTGGGTTGGAAGATGAGCTATGGAAACCTTCAAAATTGCCCTACTAATCACCGCCAACTTTTTCCATCCCAGAGTCTCAAAGTCAATGGGTAAATGCACGATAACATCTCCACGCGTGTGGGTTGGAAGATGAGCTATGGAAGATGAGCTATGAGCTATGGTGCCCTACTAATCACCGCCAACTTTTTCCATCCCAGAGTCTCAGAGTCAATGGGTACATGCACGATAACATCTCCACGCGTGTGGGTTGGAAGATGAGCTATGGAAACCTTCAAAATTGCCCTACTAATCACCGCCAACTTTTTCCATCCCAGAGTCTCAGAGCCAATGGGTACATGCACGATAACATCACCGCCCGTGTGGATTGGAAGATGAGCTATGGAAGCGTTCAAAATTGCCCTACTGACCACCGCCAACTTTTTCCATCCCAGAGTCTCAGAGTCAAAGGGTACATGCACGATAACATCTCCACGCGTGTGGGTTGGAAGATGAGCTATGGAAGATGAGCTATGAGCTATGGTGCCCTACTAATCACCGCCAACTTTTTCCATCCCAGAGTCTCAGAGTCAATGGGTACATGCACGATAACATCTCCACGCGTGTGGGTTGGAAAATGAGCTATGGAAACCTTCAAAATTGCCCTACTAATCACCGCCAACTTTTTCCATCCCAGAGTCTCAGAGCCAATGGGTACATGCACGATAACATCACCGCCCGTGTGGATTGGAAGATGAGCTATGGAAGCGTTCAAAATTGCCCTACTGACCACCGCCAACTTTTTCCATCCCAGAGTCTCAGAGTCAAAGGGTACATGCACGATAACATCTCCACGCGTGTGGGTTGGAAAATGAGCTATGGAAGATGAGCTATGAGCTATGGTGCCCTACTAATCACCGCCAACTTTTTCCATCCCAGAGTCTCAGAGTCAATGGGTACATGCACGATAACATCTCCACGCGTGTGGGTTGGAAAATGAGCTATGGAAGATGAGCTTTGAGCTATGGTGCCCTACTAATCACCGCCAACTTTTGCCATCCCAGAGTCTCAGAGTCAATGGGTACATGCACGATAACATCACCACCCGTGTGGGTTGGAAGATGAGCTATATAAACCTTAAAAATTGCCCTGCTGACCACCGCCAACTTTTTCCATTCCAGAGTCTTAGAGTCAATAGGTACATGCACGATAACATCTCCACGCGTGTGGGTTGGAAGACGAGCTATGGAAGATGAGCTATGAGCTATGGTGCCCTACTAATCACCGCCAACTTTTTCCATCCCAGAGTCTTAGAGTCAATAGGTACATGCACGATAACATCTCCACGCGTGTGGATTGGAAGATGAGCTATGGAAGATGAGCTATGAGCTATGGTACCCTACTAATCACCGCCAACTTTTTCCATCCCAGAGTCTCAGAGTCAATGGGTACATGCACGATAACATCTCCACGCGTGTGGGTTGGAAGATGAGCTATGGAAGATGAGCTATGAGCTATGGTACCCTACTAATCACCGCCAACTTTTTCCATCCCAGAGTCTTAGAGTCAATGGGTACATGCACGATAACATCTCCACGCGTGTGGGTTGGAAGATGAGCTATGAGCTATGGTGCCCTACTAATCACCGCCAACTTTTTCCAGCCCAGAGTCTTAGAGTCAGTGGCTACATGCACGATAACATCTCCACGCGTGTGGGTTGGAAGATGAGCTATGGAAGATGAGCTATGAGCTATGGTGCCCTACTAATCACCGCCAACTTTTTCCATCCCAGAGTCTTAGAGTCAGTGGGTACATGCACGATAACATCTGCACGCGTGTGGGTTGGAAGATGAGCTATGGAAACCTTCAAAATTGCCCTACTAATCACCGCCAACTTTTTCCATCCCAGAGTCTCAGAGTCAATGGGTACATGCACGAAAAGATCTCCACGCGTGTGGGTTGGAAAATGAGCTATGGAAGATGAGCTATGAGCTATGGTACCCTACTAATCATCGCCAACTTTTTCCATCCCAGAGTCCTAGAGTCAATGGGTACATGCACGATAATATCTCCACGCGTGTGGGTTGGAAGATGAGCTATGGAAACCTTCAAAATTGCCCTACTGACCACGGCCAACTTTTTCCATCCCAGAGTCTTAGAGTCAATAGGTACATGCACGATAACATCTCCACGCGTGTGGATTGGAAGATGAGCTATGGAAGATGAGCTATGAGCTATGGTACCCTACTAATCACCGCCAACTTTTTCCATCCCAGAGTCTCAGAGTCAGTGGCTACATGCACGATAACATCTCCACGCGTGTGGGTTGGAAGATGAGCTATGGAAGATGAGCTATGGAAGATGAGCTATGAGCTATGGTGCCCTACTAATCACCGCCAACTTTTTCCATCCCAGAGTCTTAGAGTCAATGGGTACATGCACGATAACATCTCCACGCGTGTGGGTTAGAAGATGAGCTATGGAAGCGTTCAAAATTGCCCTACTAATCACCGCCAACTTTTTCCATCCCAGAGTCTTAGAGTCAATGGGTACATGCACGATAACATCTCCGCGCGTGTGGGTTGGAAGATGAGCTATGGAAACCTTAAAGATTGCCCTGCTGACCACCGCCAACTTTTTCCATCCCAGAGTCTTAGAGTCAATGGGTACATGCACGATAACATCACCACCCGTGTGGGTTGGAAGATGAGCTATGGAAACCTTAAAAATTGCCCTGCTGACCACGGCCAACTTTTTCCATCCCAGAGTCTCAGAGTCAATGGGTACATGCACGATAACAGCACCACCCGTGTGGGTTGGAAGATGAGCTATGGAAGATGAGCTATGAGCTATGGTGCCCTACTAATCACCGCCAACTTTTTCCATCCCAGAGTCTCAGAGTCAATGGGTACATGCACGAAAACATCTCCACGCGTGTGGGTTGGAAAATGAGCTATGGAAGATGAGCTATGAGCTATGGTGCCCTACTAATCACCGCCAACTTTTTCCATCCCAGAGTCTTAGAGTCAATGGGTACATGCACGATAACATCTCCACGCGTGTGGGTTGGAAGATGAGCTATGGAAACCTTCAAAATTGCCCTACTAATCACCGCCAACTTTTTCCATCCCAGAGTCTCAGAGTCAATGGGTACATGCACGATAACATCACCGCCCGTGTGGATTGGAAGATGAGCTATGGAAGCGTTCAAAATTGCCCTACTGACCACCGCCAACTTTTTCCATCCCAGAGTCTCAGAGTCAATGGGTACATGCACGATAACATCTCCACGCGTGTGGGTTGGAAGATGAGCTATGGAAGATGAGCTATGAGCTATGGTGCCCTACTAATCACCGCCAACTTTTTCCATCCCAGAGTCTCAGAATCAATGGGTACATGCACGATAACATCTCCACGCGTGTGGGTTGGAAGATGAGCTATGGAAACCTTCAAAATTGCCCTACTAATCACCGCCAACTTTTTCCATCCCAAAGTCTCAGAGTCAATGGGTACATGCACGATAACATCTCCACGCGTGTGGGTTGGAAGATGAGCTATGGAAGATGAGCTATGAGCTATGGTGCCCTACTACTCAACGCCAACTTTTTCCATCCCAGAGTCTCAGAGTCAATGGGTACATGCACGATAACATCTCCACGCGTGTGGGTTGGAAGATGAGCTATGGAAGATGAGCTATGAGCTATGGTGCCCTACTAATCACCGCCAACTTTTTCCATCCCAGAGTCTTAGAGTCAGTGGGTACATGCACGATAACATCTCCACGCGTGTGGGTTGGAAGATGAGCTATGGAAGATGAGCTATGAGCTATGGTGCCCTACTAATCACCGCCAACTTTTTCCATCCCAGAGTCTTAGAGTCAATGGGTACATGCACGATAACATCTCCACGCGTGTGGGTTGGAAGATGAGCTATGGAAACCTTCAAAATTGCCCTACTGACCACGGCCAACTTTTTCCATCCCAGAGTCTTAGAGTCAATAGGTACATGCACGATAACATCTCCACGCGTGTGGATTGGAAGATGAGCTATGGAAGATGAGCTATGAGCTATGGTACCCTACTAATCACCGCCAACTTTTTCCATCCCAGAGTCTCAGAGTCAATGGGTACATGCACGATAACATCTCCACGCGTGTGGGTTGGAAGATGAGCTATGGAAGATGAGCTATGAGCTATGGTGCCCTACTAATCACCGCCAACTTTTTCCATCCCAGAGTTTTAGAGTCAATGGGTACATGCACGATAACATCTCCACGCGTGTGGGTTGGAAGATGAGCTATGGAAACCTTCAAAATTGCCCTACTAATCACCGCCAACTTTTTCCATCCCAGAGTCTCAGAGTCAATGGGTACATGCACGATAACATCACCGCCCGTGTGGATTGGAAGATGAGCTATGGAAGCGTTCAAAATTGCCCTACTGACCACCGCCAACTTTTTCCATCCCAGAGTCTCAGAGTCAATGGGTACATGCACGATAACATCTCCACGCGTGTGGGTTGGAAGATGAGCTATGGAAGATGAGCTATGAGCTATGGTGCCCTACTAATCACCGCCAACTTTTTCCATCCCAGAGTCTCAGAGTCAATGGGTACATGCACGATAACATCTCCACGCGTGTGGGTTGGAAGATGAGCTATGAGCTATGGTGCCCTACTAATCACCGCCAACTTTTTCCATTCCAGAGTCTTAGAGTCAATAGGTACATGCACGATAACATCTCCACGCGTGTGGGTTTGAAGATGAGCTATGGAAACCTTCAAAATTGCCCTACTGACCACGGCCAACTTTTTCCATCCCAGAGTCTCAGAGTCAATGGGTACATGCACGATAACATCACCACCCGTGTGGGTTGGAAGATGAGCTATGGAAACCTTCAAAATTGCCCTACTAATCACCGCCAACTTTTTCCATCCCAGAGTCTCAGAGTCAGTGGCTACATGCACGATAACATCTCCACGCGTGTGGGTTGGAAGATGAGCTATGGAAGATGAGCTATGAGCTATGGTGCCCTACTAATCACCGCCAACTTTTTCCATCCCAGAGTCTTAGAGTCAGTAGGTACATGCACGATAACATCTCCACGCGTGTGGGTTGGAAGATGAGCTATGGAAACCTTCAAAATTGCCCTACTAATCACCGCCAACTTTTTCCATCCCAGAGTCTCAGAGTCAATGGGTACATGCACGATAACATCACCGCCCGTGTGGATTGGAAGATGAGCTATGGAAGCGTTCAAAATTGCCCTACTGACCACCGCCAACTTTTTCCATCCCAGAGTCTCAGAGTCAATGGGTACATGCACGATAACATCTCCACGCGTGTGGGTTGGAAGATGAGCTATGGATGAGCTATGAGCTATGGTGCCCTACTAATCACCGCCAACTTTTTCCATCCCAGAGTCTCAGAGTCAATGGGTACATGCACGATAACATCACCACCCGTGTGGGTTGGAAGATGAGCTATGGAAACCTTAAAAATTGCCCTGCTGACCACCGCCAACTTTTTCCATCCCAGAGTCTTAGAGTCAATTGGTACATGCACGATAATATCTCCACGCGTGTGGGTTGGAAGATGAGCTATGGAAACCTTCAAAATTGCCCTACTAATCACCGCCAACTTTTTCCATCCCAGAGTCTCAGAGTCAGTGGCTACATGCACGATAACATCTCCACGCGTGTGGGTTGGAAGATGAGCTATGGAAGATGAGCTATGAGCTATGGTGCCCTACTAATCACCGCCAACTTTTTCCATCCCAGAGTCTTAGAGTCAGTAGGTACATGCACGATAACATCTCCACGCGTGTGGGTTGGAAGATGAGCTATGGAAACCTTCAAAATTGCCCTACTAATCACCGCCAACTTTTTCCATCCCAGAGTCTCAGAGTCAATGGGTACATGCACGATAACATCACCGCCCGTGTGGATTGGAAGATGAGCTATGGAAGCGTTCAAAATTGCCCTACTGACCACCGCCAACTTTTTCCATCCCAGAGTCTCAGAGTCAATGGGTACATGCACGATAACATCTCCACGCGTGTGGGTTGGAAGATGAGCTATGGATGAGCTATGAGCTATGGTGCCCTACTAATCACCGCCAACTTTTTCCATCCCAGAGTCTCAGAGTCAATGGGTACATGCACGATAACATCACCACCCGTGTGGGTTGGAAGATGAGCTATGGAAACCTTAAAAATTGCCCTGCTGACCACCGCCAACTTTTTCCATCCCAGAGTCTTAGAGTCAATTGGTACATGCACGATAATATCTCCACGCGTGTGGGTTGGAAGATGAGCTATGGAAACCTTCAAAATTGCCCTACTAATCACCGCCAACTTTTTCCATCCCAGAGTCTCAGAGTCAGTGGCTACATGCACGATAACATCTCCACGCGTGTGGGTTGGAAGATGAGCTATGGAAGATGAGCTATGAGCTATGGTGCCCTACTAATCACCGCCAACTTTTTCCATCCCAGAGTCTTAGAGTCAGTGGGTACATGCACGATAACATCTCCACGCGTGTGGGTTGGAAGATGAGCTATGGAAGATGAGCTATGAGCTATGGTGCCCTACTAATCACCGCCAACTTTTTCCATCCCAGAGTCTTAGAGTCAATGGGTACATGCACGATAACATCTCCACGCGTGTGGGTTGGAAGATGAGCTATGGAAACCTTCAAAATTGCCCTACTAATCACCGCCAACTTTTTCTATCCCAGAGTCTCAGAGTCAGTGGCTACATGCACGATAACATCTCCACGCGTGTGGGTTGGAAGATGAGCTATGGAAACCTTCAAAATTGCCCTACTAATCACCGCCAACTGTTTCCATCCCCGAGTCTCAGAGTCAATGGGTACATGCACGATAACATCACCGCCAGTGTGGATTGGAAGATGAGCTATGGAAGCGTTCAAAATTGCCCTACTGACCACCGCCAACTTTTTCCATCCCAGAGTCTCAGAGTCAATGGGTACATGCACGATAACATCTCCACGCGTGTGGGTTGGAAGATGAGCTATGGAAGATGAGCTATGGTGCCCTACTAATCACCGCCAAATTTTTCCATCCCAGAGTCTCAGAGTCAATGGGTACATGCACGATAACATCACCGCCCGTGTGGATTGGAAGATGAGCTATGGAAGCGTTCAAAATTGCCCTACTGACCACCGCCAACTTTTTCCATCCCAGAGTCTCAGAGTCAATGGGTACATGCACGATAACATCTCCACGCGTGTGGGTTGGAAGATGAGCTATGGAAGATGAGCTATGAGCTATGGTGCCCTACTAATCACCGCCAACTTTTTCCATCCCAGAGTCTCAGAGTCAATGGGTACATGCACGATAACATCTCCACGCGTGTGGGTTGGAAGATGAGCTATGGAAGATGAGCTATGAGCTATGGTGCCCTACTAATCACCGCCAACTTTTTCCATCCCAGAGTCTCAGAGTCAATGGGTACATGCACGATAACATCACCACCCGTGTGGGTTGGAAGATGAGCTTTGGAAGATGAGCTATGAGCTATGGTGCCCTACTAATCAGCGCCAACTTTTTCCATCCCAGAGTCTTAGAGTCAATAGGTACATGCACGATAACATCTCCACGCGTGTGGGTTGGAAGATGAGCTATGGAAACCTTAAAAATTGCCCTACTAATCACCGCCAACTTTTTCCATCCCAGAGTCTCAGAGTCAATGGGTACATGCACGATAACATCTCCACGCGTGTGGGTTGGAAGATGAGCTATGAGCTATGGTGCCCTACTAATCACCGCCAACTATTTCCATCCCAGAGTCTCAGAGTCAATGGGTACATGCACGATAACATCTCCACGCGTGTGGGTTGGAAGATGAGCTATGGAAGATGAGCTATGAGCTATGGTGCCCTACTAATCACCGCCAACTTTTTCCATCCCAGAGTCTCAGAGTCATGGGTACATGCACGATAACATCTCCACGCATGTGGGTTGGAAGATGAGCTATGGAAGATGAGCTATGAGCTATGGTGCCCTACTAATCACCGCCAACTTTTTCCATCCCAGAGTCTTAGAGTCAGTGGGTACATGCACGATAACATCTCCACGCGTGTGGGTTGGAAGATGAACTATGGAAGATGAGCTATGAGCTATGGTGCCCTACTAATCACCGCCAACTTTTTCCATCCCAGAGTCTTAGAGTCAATAGGTACATGCACGATAACATCTCCACGCGTGTGGGTTGGAAAATGAGCTATGGAAGATGAGCTATGAGCTATGGTGCCCTACTAATCACCGCCATCTTTTTTAATCCCAGAGTCTCAGAGTCAATGGGTACATGCACGATAACATCTCCACGCATGTGGGTTGGAAGATGAGCTATGGAAACCTTCAAAATTGCCCTACTGACCACGGCCAACTTTTTCCATCCGAGAGTCTTAGAGTCAATAGGTACATGCACGATAACATCTCCACGCGTGTGGGTTGGAAGATGAGCTATGGAAGATGAGCTATGAGCTATGGTGCCCTACTTATCACCGCCAACTTTTTCCATCCCAGAGTCTTAGAGTCAGTGGCTACATGCACGATAACATCTCCACGCGTGTGGGTTGGAAGATGAGCTATGGAAGATGAGCTATGAGCTATGGTGCCCTACTAATCACCGCCAACTTTTTCCATCCCAGAGTCTTAGAGTCAGTGGCTACATGCACGATAACATCTCCACGCGTGTGGGTTGGAAGATGAGCTATGGAAGATGAGCTATGAGCTATGGTGCCCTACTAATCACCGCCAACTTTTTCCATCCCAGAGTCTTAGAGTCAATGGGTACATGCACGATAACATCTCCACGCGTGTGGGTTGGAAGATGAGCTATGGAAACCTTCAAAATTGCCCTACTAATCACCGCCAACTTTTTCCATCCCAGAGTCTCAGAGTCAATGGGTACATGCACGATAACATCTCCACGCGTGTGGGTTGGAAGATGAGCTATGGAAGATGAGCTATGAGCTATGGTGCCCTACTACTCAACGCCAACTTTTTCCATCCCAGAGTCTCAGAGTCAATGGGTACATGCACGATAACATCTCCACGCGTGTGGGTTGGAAGATGAGCTATGGAAGATGAGCTATGAGCTATGGTGCCCTACTAATCACCGCCAACTTTTTCCATCCCAGAGTCTTAGAGTCAATGGGTACATGCACGATAACATCTCCACGCGTGTGGGTTGGAAGATGAGCTATGGAAACCTTCAAAATTGCCCTACTAATCACCGCCAACTTTTTCCGTCCCAGAGTCTTAGAGTCAATGGGTACATGCACGATAACATCACCACCCGTGTGGGTTGGAAGATGAGCTATGGAAACCTTAAAGATTGCCCTGCTGACCACCGCCAACTTTTTCCATCCCAGAGTCTTAGAGTCAATGGGTACATGCACGATAATATCTCCACGCGTGTGGGTTGGAAGATGAGCTATGGAAACCTTCAAAATTGCCCTACTAATCACCGCCAACTTTTTCCATCCCAGAGTCTCAGAGTCAATGGGTATATGCACGATAACATCTCCACGCGTGTGGGTTGGAAGATGAGCTATGAGCTATGGTGCCCTACTAATCACCGCCAACTTTTTCCATCCCAGAGTCTTAGAGTCAGTGGGTACATGCACGATAACATCTCCACGCGTGTGGGTTGGAAGATGAGCTATGGAAGATGAGCTATGAGCTATGGTGCCCTACTAATCACCGCCAACTTTTTCCATCCCAGAGTCTTAGAGTCAATGGGTACATGCACGATAATATCTCCACGCGTGTGGGTTGGAAGATGAGCTATGGAAACCTTCAAAATTGCCCTACTGACCACGGCCAACTTTTTCCATCCGAGAGTCTTAGAGTCAATAGGTACATGCACGATAACATCTCCACGCGTGTGGGTTGGAAGATGAGCTATGGAAGATGAGCTATGAGCTATGGTGCCCTACTAATCACCGGCAACTTTTTCCATCCCAGAGTCTTAGAGTCAGTGGCTACATGCACGATAACATCTCCACGCGTGTGGGTTGGAAAATGAGCTATGGAAGATGAGCTATGAGCTATGGTGCCCTACTAATCACCGCCAACTTTTTCCATCCCAGAGTCTTAGAGTCAATGGGTACATGCACGATAACATCTCCACGCGTGTGGGTTGGAAGATGAGCTATGGAAACCTTCAAAATTGCCCTACTAATCACCGCCAACTTTTTCCATCCCAGAGTCTCAGAGTCAATGGGTACATGCACGATAACATCTCCACGCATGTGGGTTGGAAGATGAGCTATGGAAGATGAGCTATGAGCTATGGTGCCCTACTAATCACCGCCAACTTTTTCCATCCCAGAGTCTTAGAGTCAATAGGTACATGCACGATAACATCTCCACGCGTGTGGGTTGGTAAATGAGCTATGGAAGATGAGCTATGAGCTATGGTGCCCTACTAATCACCGCCAACTTTTTCCATCCCAGAGTCTCAGAGTCAATGGGTACATGCACGATAACATCTCCACGCATGTGGGTTGGAAGATGAGCTATGGAAGATGAGCTATGAGCTATGGTGCCCTACTAATCACCGCCAACTTTTTCCATCCCAGAGTCTTAGAGTCAGTGGGTACATGCACGATAACATCTCCACGCGTGTGGGTTGGAAAATGAGCTATGGAAGATGAGCTATGAGCTATGGTGCCCTACTAATCACCGCCAACTTTTTCCATCCCAGAGTCTTAGAGTCAATGGGTACATGCACGATAACATCTCCACGCGTGTGGGTTGGAAGATGAGCTATGGAAACCTTCAAAATTGCCCTACTAATCACCGCCAACTTTTTCCATCCCAGAGTCTCAGAGTCAATGGGTACATGCACGATAACATCACCGCCCGTGTGGATTGGAAGATGAGCTATGGAAGATGAGCTATGAGCTATGGTACCCTACTAATCACCGCCAACTTTTTCCATCCCAGAGTCTTAGAGTCAATGGGTACATGCACGATAACATCTCCACGCGTGTGGGTTGGAAGATGAGCTATGGAAGATGAGCTATGAGCTATGGTGCCCTACTAATCACCGCCAACTTTTTCCATCCCAGAGTCTTAGAGTCAATGGGTACATGCACGATAACATCTCCACGCGTGTGGGTTGGAAGATGAGCTATGGAAACCTTCAAAATTGCCCTACTAATCACCGCCAACTTTTTCCATCCCAGAGTCTCAGAGTCAATGGGTACATGCACGATAACATCTCCACGCGTGTGGGTTGGAAGATGAGCTATGGAAACCTTAAAAATTGCCCTGCTGACCACCGCCAACTTTTTCCATCCCAGAGTCTTAGAGTCAATGGGTACATGCACGATAACATCTCCACGCGTGTGGGTTGGAAGATGAGCTATGGAAGATGAGCTATGGAAGATGAGCTATGGAAGATGAGCTATGGAAGATGAGCTATGAGCTATGGTGCCCTACTAATCACCGCCAACTTTTTCCATCCCAGAGTCTTAGAGTCAGTGGGTACATTAGAGTCAATGGGTACATGCACGATAACATCTCCACGCGTGTGGGTTGGAAGATGAGCTATGGAAGATGAGCTATGAGCTATGGTGCCCTACTAATCACCGCCAACTTTTTCCATCCCAGAGTCTTAGAGTCAATGGGTACATGCACGATAACATCTCCACGCGTGTGGGTTGGAAGATGAGCTATGGAAACCTTCAAAATTGCCCTACTAATCACCGCCAACTTTTTCCATCCCAGAGTCTCAGAGTCAGTGGCTACATGCACGATAACATCTCCACGCGTGTGGGTTGGAAGATGAGCTATGGAAGATGAGCTATGAGCTATGGTGCCCTACTAATCACCGCCAACTTTTTCCATCCCAGAGTCTTAGAGTCAGTGGGTACATGCACGATAACATCTCCACGCGTGTGGGTTGGAAGATGAGCTATGGAAGATGAGCTATGAGCTATGGTGCCCTACTAATCACCGCCAACTTTTTCCATCCCAGAGTCTTAGAGTCAATGGGTACATGCACGATAACATCTCCACGCGTGTGGGTTGGAAGATGAGCTATGGAAACCTTCAAAATTGCCCTACTGACCACGGCCAACTTTTTCCATCCCAGAGTCTTAGAGTCAATAGGTACATGCACGATAACATCTCCACGCGTGTGGGTTGGAAGATGAGTTATGGAAGATGAGCTATGAGCTATGGTGCCCTACTAATCACCGCCAACTTTTTCCATCCCAGAGTCTTAGAGTCAATGGGTACATGCACGATAATATCTCCACGCGTGTGGGTTGGAAGATGAGCTATGGAAACCTTCAAAATTGCCCTACTGACCACGGCCAACTTTTTCCATCCGAGAGTCTTAGAGTCAATAGGTACATGCACGATAACATCTCCACGCGTGTGGGTTGGAAGATGAGCTATGAGCTATGGTGCCCTACTAATCACCGCCAACTTTTTCCATCCCAGAGTCTTAGAGTCAGTGGGTACATGCACGATAACATCTCCACGCGTGTGGGTTGGAAGATGAGCTATGGAAGATGAGCTATGAGCTATGGTGCCCTACTAATCACCGCCAACTTTTTCCATTCCAGAGTCTTAGAGTCAATAGGTACATGCACGATAACATCTCCACGCGTGTGGGTTGGAAGATGAGCTATGGAAGATGAGCTATGAGCTATGGTGCCCTACTAATCACCGCCAACTTTTTCCATCCCAGAGTCTTAGAGTCAATGGGTACATGCACGATAACATCTCCACGCGTGTGGGTTGGAAGATGAGCTATGGAAGATGAGCTATGAGCTATGGTGCCCTACTAATCACCGCCAACTTTTTCCATCCCAGAGTCTTAGAGTCAATGGGTACATGCACGATAACATCTCCACGCGTGTGGGTTGGAAGATGAGCTATGGAAACCTTCAAAATTGCCCTACTAATCACCGCCAACTTTTTCCATCCCAGAGTCTCAGAGTCAATGGGTACATGCACGATAACATCTCCACGCGTGTGGGTTGGAAGATGAGCTATGGAAACCTTAAAAATTGCCCTGCTGACCACCGCCAACTTTTTCCATCCCAGAGTCTTAGAGTCAATGGGTACATGCACGATAACATCTCCACGCGTGTGGGTTGGAAGATGAGCTATGGAAGATGAGCTATGGAAGATGAGCTATGGAAGATGAGCTATGAGCTATGGTGCCCTACTAATCACCGCCAACTTTTTCCATCCCAGAGTCTTAGAGTCAGTGGGTACATTAGAGTCAATGGGTACATGCACGATAACATCTCCACGCGTGTGGGTTGGAAGATGAGCTATGGAAGATGAGCTATGAGCTATGGTGCCCTACTAATCACCGCCAACTTTTTCCATCCCAGAGTCTTAGAGTCAATGGGTACATGCACGATAACATCTCCACGCGTGTGGGTTGGAAGATGAGCTATGGAAACCTTCAAAATTGCCCTACTAATCACCGCCAACTTTTTCCATCCCAGAGTCTCAGAGTCAGTGACTACATGCACGATAACATCTCCACGCGTGTGGGTTGGAAGATGAGCTATGGAAGATGAGCTATGAGCTATGGTGCCCTACTAATCACCGCCAACTTTTTCCATCCCAGAGTCTTAGAGTCAGTGGGTACATGCACGATAACATCTCCACGCGTGTGGGTTGGAAGATGAGCTATGGAAGATGAGCTATGAGCTATGGTGCCCTACTAATCACCGCCAACTTTTTCCATCCCAGAGTCTTAGAGTCAATGGGTACATGCACGATAACATCTCCACGCGTGTGGGTTGGAAGATGAGCTATGGAAACCTTCAAAATTGCCCTACTGACCACGGCCAACTTTTTCCATCCCAGAGTCTTAGAGTCAATAGGTACATGCACGATAACATCTCCACGCGTGTGGGTTGGAAGATGAGTTATGGAAGATGAGCTATGAGCTATGGTGCCCTACTAATCACCGCCAACTTTTTCCATCCCAGAGTCTTAGAGTCAATGGGTACATGCACGATAATATCTCCACGCGTGTGGGTTGGAAGATGAGCTATGGAAACCTTCAAAATTGCCCTACTGACCCACGGCCAACTTTTTCCATCCGAGAGTCTTAGAGTCAATAGGTACATGCACGATAACATCTCCACGCGTGTGGGTTGGAAGATGAGCTATGAGCTATGGTGCCCTACTAATCACCGCCAACTTTTTCCATCCCAGAGTCTTAGAGTCAGTGGGTACATGCACGATAACATCTCCACGCGTGTGGGTTGGAAGATGAGCTATGGAAGATGAGCTATGAGCTATGGTGCCCTACTAATCACCGCCAACTTTTTCCATCCCAGAGTCTTAGAGTCAATGGGTACATGCACGATAACATCTCCACGCGTGTGGGTTGGAAGATGAGCTATGGAAACCTTCAAAATTGCCCTACTAATCACCGCCAACTTTTTCCATCCCAGAGTCTCAGAGTCAGTGGCTACATGCACGATAACATCTCCACGCGTGTGGGTTGGAAGATGAGCTATGGAAGATGAGCTATGAGCTATGGTGCCCTACTAATCACCGCCAACTTTTTCCATCCCAGAGTCTTAGAGTCAGTGGGTACATGCACGATAACATCTCCACGCGTGTGGGTTGGAAGATGAGCTATGGAAGATGAGCTATGAGCTATGGTGCCCTACTAATCACCGCCAACTTTTTCCATCCCAGAGTCTTAGAGTCAATGGGTACATTCACGATAACATCTCCACGCGTGTGGGTTGGAAGATGAGCTATGGAAACCTTCAAAATTGCCCTACTGACCACGGCCAACTTTTTCCATCCCAGAGTCTTAGAGTCAATAGGTACATGCACGATAACATCTCCACGCGTGTGGGTTGGAAGATGAGTTATGGAAGATGAGCTATGAGCTATGGTGCCCTACTAATCACCGCCAACTTTTTCCATCCCAGAGTCTTAGAGTCAATGGGTACATGCACGATAATATCTCCACGCGTGTGGGTTGGAAGATGAGCTATGGAAACCTTCAAAATTGCCCTACTGACCACGGCCAACTTTTTCCATCCCAGAGTCTTAGAGTCAATAGGTACATGCACGATAACATCTCCACGCGTGTGGGTTGGAAGATGAGTTATGGAAGATGAGCTATGAGCTATGGTGCCCTACTAATCACCGCCAACTTTTTCCATCCCAGAGTCTTAGAGTCAGTGGGTACATGCACGATAACATCTCCACGCGTGTGGGTTGGAAGATGAGCTATGGAAGATGAGCTATGAGCTATGGTGCCCTACTAATCACCGCCAACTTTTTCCATCCCAGAGTCTTAGAGTCAATGGGTACATGCACGATAACATCTCCACGCGTGTGGGTTGGAAGATGAGCTATGGAAACCTTCAAAATTGCCCTACTGACCACGGCCAACTTTTTCCATCCCAGAGTCTTAGAGTCAATAGGTACATGCACGATAACATCTCCACGCGTGTGGGTTGGAAGATGAGTTATGGAAGATGAGCTATGAGCTATGGTGCCCTACTAATCACCGCCAACTTTTTCCATCCCAGAGTCTTAGAGTCAATGGGTACATGCACGATAATATCTCCACGCGTGTGGGTTGGAAGATGAGCTATGGAAACCTTCAAAATTGCCCTACTGACCACGGCCAACTTTTTCCATCCGAGAGTCTTAGAGTCAATAGGTACATGCACGATAACATCTCCACGCGTGTGGGTTGGAAGATGAGCTATGAGCTATGGTGCCCTACTAATCACCGCCAACTTTTTCCATCCCAGAGTCTTAGAGTCAGTGGGTACATGCACGATAACATCTCCACGCGTGTGGGTTGGAAGATGAGCTATGGAAGATGAGCTATGAGCTATGGTGCCCTACTAATCACCGCCAACTTTTTCCATTCCAGAGTCTTAGAGTAAATAGGTACATGCACGATAACATCTCCACGCGTGTGGGTTGGAAGATGAGCTATGGAAGATGAGCTATGAGCTATGGTGCCCTACTAATCACCGCCAACTTTTTCCATCCCAGAGTCTTAGAGTCAGTGGCTACATGCACGATAACATCTCCACGCGTGTGGGTTGGAAAATGAGCTATGGAAGATGAGCTATGAGCTATGGTGCCCTACTAATCACCGCCAACTTTTTCCATCCCAGAGTCTTAGAGTCAATGGGTACATGCACGATAACATCTCCACGCGTGTGGGTTGGAAGATGAGCTATGGAAACCTTCAAAATTGCCCTACTAATCACCGCCAACTTTTTCCATCCCAGAGTCTCAGAGTCAATGGGTACATGCACGATAACATCTCCACGCATGTGGGTTGGAAGATGAGCTATGGAAGATGAGCTATGAGCTATGGTGCCCTACTAATCACCGCCAACTTTTTCCATCCCAGAGTCTTAGAGTCAATAGGTACATGCACGATAACATCTCCACGCGTGTGGGTTGGTAAATGAGCTATGGAAGATGAGCTATGAGCTATGGTGCCCTACTAATCACCGCCAACTTTTTCCATCCCAGAGTCTCAGAGTCAATGGGTACATGCACGATAACATCTCCACGCATGTGGGTTGGAAGATGAGCTATGGAAGATGAGCTATGAGCTATGGTGCCCTACTAATCACCGCCAACTTTTTCCATCCCAGAGTCTTAGAGTCAGTGGGTACATGCACGATAACATCTCCACGCGTGTGGGTTGGAAAATGAGCTATGGAAGATGAGCTATGAGCTATGGTGCCCTACTAATCACCGCCAACTTTTTCCATCCCAGAGTCTTAGAGTCAATGGGTACATGCACGATAACATCTCCACGCGTGTGGGTTGGAAGATGAGCTATAGAAACCTTCAAAATTGCCCTACTAATCACCGCCAACTTTTTCCATCCCAGAGTCTCAGAGTCAATGGGTACATGCACGATAACATCACCGCCCGTGTGGATTGGAAGATGAGCTATGGAAGATGAGCTATGAGCTATGGTACCCTACTAATCACCGCCAACTTTTTCCATCCCAGAGTCTTAGAGTCAATGGGTACATGCACGATAACATCTCCACGCGTGTGGGTTGGAAGATGAGCTATGGAAGATGAGCTATGAGCTATGGTGCCCTACTAATCACCGCCAACTTTTTCCATCCCAGAGTCTTAGAGTCAATGGGTACATGCACGATAACATCTCCACGCGTGTGGGTTGGAAGATGAGCTATGGAAACCTTCAAAATTGCCCTACTAATCACCGCCAACTTTTTCCATCCCAGAGTCTTAGAGTCAATGGGTACATGCACGATAACATCTCCACGCGTGTGGGTTGGAAGATGAGCTATGGAAACCTTAAAAATTGCCCTGCTGACCACCGCCAACTTTTTCCATCCCAGAGTCTTAGAGTCAATGGGTACATGCACGATAACATCTCCACGCGTGTGGGTTGGAAGATGAGCTATGGAAGATGAGCTATGGAAGATGAGCTATGGAAGATGAGCTATGAGCTATGGTGCCCTACTAATCACCGCCAACTTTTTCCATCCCAGAGTCTTAGAGTCAGTGGGTACATTAGAGTCAATGGGTACATGCACGATAACATCTCCACGCGTGTGGGTTGGAAGATGAGCTATGGAAGATGAGCTATGAGCTATGGTGCCCTACTAATCACCGCCAACTTTTTCCATCCCAGAGTCTTAGAGTCAATGGGTACATGCACGATAACATCTCCACGCGTGTGGGTTGGAAGATGAGCTATGGAAACCTTCAAAATTGCCCTACTAATCACCGCCAACTTTTTTCCATCCCAGAGTCTCAGAGTCAGTGGCTACATGCACGATAACATCTCCACGCGTGTGGGTTGGAAGATGAGCTATGGAAGATGAGCTATGAGCTATGGTGCCCTACTAATCACCGCCAACTTTTTCCATCCCAGAGTCTTAGAGTCAGTGGGTACATGCACGATAACATCTCCACGCGTGTGGGTTGGAAGATGAGCTATGGAAGATGAGCTATGAGCTATGGTGCCCTACTAATCACCGCCAACTTTTTCCATCCCAGAGTCTTAGAGTCAATGGGTACATGCACGATAACATCTCCCACGCGTGTGGGTTGGAAGATGAGCTATGGAAACCTTCAAAATTGCCCTACTGACCACGGCCAACTTTTTCCATCCCAGAGTCTTAGAGTCAATAGGTACATGCACGATAACATCTCCACGCGTGTGGGTTGGAAGATGAGTTATGGAAGATGAGCTATGAGCTATGGTGCCCTACTAATCACCGCCAACTTTTTCCATCCCAGAGTCTTAGAGTCAATGGGTACATGCACGATAATATCTCCACGCGTGTGGGTTGGAAGATGAGCTATGGAAACCTTCAAAATTGCCCTACTGACCACGGCCAACTTTTTCCATCCGAGAGTCTTAGAGTCAATAGGTACATGCACGATAACATCTCCACGCGTGTGGGTTGGAAGATGAGCTATGAGCTATGGTGCCCTACTAATCACCGCCAACTTTTTCCATCCCAGAGTCTTAGAGTCAGTGGGTACATGCACGATAACATCTCCACGCGTGTGGGTTGGAAGATGAGCTATGGAAGATGAGCTATGAGCTATGGTGCCCTACTAATCACCGCCAACTTTTTCCATTCCAGAGTCTTAGAGTCAATAGGTACATGCACGATAACATCTCCACGCGTGTGGGTTGGAAGATGAGCTATGGAAGATGAGCTATGAGCTATGGTGCCCTACTAATCACCGCCAACTTTTTCCATCCCAGAGTCTTAGAGTCAATGGGTACATGCACGATAACATCTCCACGCGTGTGGGTTTGAAGATGAGCTATGGAAGATGAGCTATGAGCTATGGTGCCCTACTAATCACCGCCAACTTTTTCCATCCCAGAGTCTCAGAGTCAATGGGTACATGCACGATAACATCTCCACGCGTGTGGGTTGGAAGATGAGCTATGGAAGATGAGCTATGAGCTATGGTGCCCTACTACTCAACGCCAACTTTTTCCATCCGAGAGTCTTAGAGTCAATAGGTACATGCACGATAACATCTCCACGCGTGTGGGTTGGAAGATGAGCTTTGGAAGATGAGCTATGGAAGATGAGCTATGAGCTATGGTGCCCTACTAATCACCGCCAACTTTTTCCATCCCAGAGTCTTAGAGTCAATGGGTACATGCACGATAATATCTCCACGCATGTGGGTTGGAAGATGAGCTATGGAAACCTTCAAAATTGCCCTACTAATCACCGCCAACTTTTTCCATCCCAGAGTCTCAGAGTCAATGGGTATATGCACGATAACATCTCCACGCGTGTGGGTTGGAAGATGAGCTATGGAAACCTTCAAAATTGCCCTACTGACCACGGCCAACTTTTTCCATCCCAGAGTCTTAGAGTCAATGGGTACATGCACGATAACATCTCCACGCGTGTGGGTTGGAAGATGAGTTATGGAAGATGAGCTATGAGCTATGGTGCCCTACTAATCACCGCCAACTTTTTCCATCCCAGAGTCTCAGAGTCAATGGGTACATGCACGATAACATCACCACCCGTGTGGGTTGGAAGACGAGCTATGGAAACCTTCAAAATTGCCCTACTAATCACCGCCAACTTTTTCCATCCCAGAGTCTCAGAGTCAATGGGTATATGCACGATAACATCTCCACGCGTGTGGGTTGGAAGATGAGCTATGGAAACCTTCAAAATTGCCCTACTGACCACGGCCAACTTTTTCCATCCCAGAGTCTTAGAGTCAATAGGTACATGCACGATAACATCTCCACGCGTGTGGGTTGGAAGATGAGTTATGGAAGATGAGCTATGAGCTATGGTGCCCTACTAATCACCGCCAACTTTTTCCATCCCAGAGTCTTAGAGTCAATGGGTACATGCACGATAATATCTCCACGCGTGTGGGTTGGAAGATGAGCTATGGAAACCTTCAAAATTGCCCTACTGACCACGGCCAACTTTTTCCATCCGAGAGTCTTAGAGTCAATAGGTACATGCACGATAACATCTCCACGCGTGTGGGTTGGAAGATGAGCTATGGAAGATGAGCTATGAGCTATGGTGCCCTACTAATCACCGCCAACTTTTTCCATCCCAGAGTCTTAGAGTCAATGGGTACATGCACGATAACATCTCCACGCGTGTGGGTTGGAAGATGAGCTATGGAAACCTTCAAAATTGCCCTACTAATCACCGCCAACTTTTTCCATCCCAGAGTCTCAGAGTCAGGGGCTACATGCACGATAACATCTCCACGCGTGTGGGTTGGAAGATGAGCTATGGAAACCTTCAAAATTGCCCTACTGACCACGGCCAACTTTTTCCATTCCAGAGTCTTAGAGTCAATAGGTACATGCACGATAACATCTCCACGCGTGTGGGTTGGAAGATGAGCTATGGAAGATGAGCTATGAGCTATGGTGCCCTACTAATCACCGCCAACTTTTTCCATCCCAGAGTCTTAGAGTCAATGGGTACATGCACGATAACATCTCCACGCGTGTGGGTTTGAAGATGAGCTATGGAAGATGAGCTATGAGCTATGGTGCCCTACTAATCACCGCCAACTTTTTCCATCCCAGAGTCTCAGAGTCAATGGGTACATGCACGATAACATCTCCACGCGTGTGGGTTGGAAGATGAGTTATGGAAGATGAGCTATGAGCTATGGTGCCCTACTACTCAACGCCAACTTTTTCCATCCGAGAGTCTTAGAGTCAATAGGTACATGCACGATAACATCTCCACGCGTGTGGGTTGGAAGATGAGCTTTGGAAGATGAGCTATGGAAGATGAGCTATGAGCTATGGTGCCCTACTACTCAACGCCAACTTTTTCCATCCGAGAGTCTTAGAGTCAATAGGTACATGCACGATAATATCTCCACGCGTGTGGGTTGGAAGATGAGCTATGGAAACCTTCAAAATTGCCCTACTAATCACCGCCAACTTTTTCCATCCCAGAGTCTCAGAGTCAATGGGTATATGCACGATAACATCTCCACGCGTGTGGGTTGGAAGATGAGCTATGGAAACCTTCAAAATTGCCCTACTGACCACGGCCAACTTTTTCCATCCCAGAGTCTTAGAGTCAATGGGTACATGCACGATAACATCTCCACGCGTGTGGGTTGGAAGATGAGTTATGGAAGATGAGCTATGAGCTATGGTGCCCTACTAATCACCGCCAACTTTTTCCATCCCAGAGTCTTAGAGTCAATGGGTACATGCACGATAACATCTCCACGCGTGTGGGTTGGAAGATGAGCTATGGAAGATGAGCTATGAGCTATGGTGCCCTACTAATCACCGCCAACTTTTTCCATTCCAGAGTCTTAGAGTCAATAGGTACATGCACGATAACATCTCCACGCGTGTGGGTTGGAAGATGGAGCTATGGAAGATGAGCTATGAGCTATGGTGCCCTACTAATCACCGCCAACTTTTTCCATCCCAGAGTCTTAGAGTCAATGGGTACATGCACGATAACATCTCCACGCGTGTGGGTTTGAAGATGAGCTATGGAAGATGAGCTATGAGCTATGGTGCCCTACTAATCACCGCCAACTTTTTCCATCCCAGAGTCTCAGAGTCAATGGGTACATGCACGATAACATCTCCACGCGTGTGGGTTGGAAGATGAGCTATGGAAGATGAGCTATGAGCTATGGTGCCCTACTACTCAACGCCAACTTTTTCCATCCGAGAGTCTTAGAGTCAATAGGTACATGCACGATAACATCTCCACGCGTGTGGGTTGGAAGATGAGCTTTGGAAGATGAGCTATGGAAGATGAGCTATGAGCTATGGTGCCCTTACTAATCACCGCCAACTTTTTCCATCCCAGAGTCTTAGAGTCAATGGGTACATGCACGATAATATCTCCACGCATGTGGGTTGCAAGATGAGCTATGGAAACCTTCAAAATTGCCCTACTAATCACCGCCAACTTTTTCCATCCCAGAGTCTCAGAGTCAATGGGTATATGCACGATAACATCTCCACGCGTGTGGGTTGGAAGATGAGCTATGGAAACCTTCAAAATTGCCCTACTGACCACGGCCAACTTTTTCCATCCCAGAGTCTTAGAGTCAATGGGTACATGCACGATAACATCTCCACGCGTGTGGGTTGGAAGATGAGTTATGGAAGATGAGCTATGAGCTATGGTGCCCTACTAATCACCGCCAACTTTTTCCATCCCAGAGTCTCAGAGTCAATGGGTACATGCACGATAACATCACCACCCGTGTGGGTTGGAAGACGAGCTATGGAAACCTTCAAAATTGCCCTACTAATCACCGCCAACTTTTTCCATCCCAGAGTCTCAGAGTCAATGGGTATATGCACGATAACATCTCCACGCGTGTGGGTTGGAAGATGAGCTATGGAAACCTTCAAAATTGCCCTACTGACCACGGCCAACTTTTTCCATCCCAGAGTCTTAGAGTCAATAGGTACATGCACGATAACATCTCCACGCGTGTGGGTTGGAAGATGAGTTATGGAAGATGAGCTATGAGCTATGGTGCCCTACTAATCACCGCCAACTTTTTCCATCCCAGAGTCTTAGAGTCAATGGGTACATGCACGATAATATCTCCACGCGTGTGGGTTGGAAGATGAGCTATGGAAACCTTCAAAATTGCCCTACTGACCACGGCCAACTTTTTCCATCCGAGAGTCTTAGAGTCAATAGGTACATGCACGATAACATCTCCACGCGTGTGGGTTGGAAGATGAGCTATGGAAGATGAGCTATGAGCTATGGTGCCCTACTAATCACCGCCAACTTTTTCCATTCCAGAGTCTTAGAGTCAATGGGTACATGCACGATAACATCTTCACGCGTGTGGGTTGGAAGATGAGCTATGGAAACCTTCAAAATTGCCCTACTAATCACCGCCAACTTTTTCCATCCCAGAGTCTCAGAGTCAGGGGCTACATGCACGATAACATCTCCACGCGTGTGGGTTTGAAGATGAGCTATGGAAACCTTCAAAATTGCCCTACTGACCACGGCCAACTTTTTCCATTCCAGAGTCTTAGAGTCAATAGGTACATGCACGATAACATCTCCACGCGTGTGGGTTGGAAGATGAGCTATGGAAGATGAGCTATGAGCTATGGTGCCCTACTAATCACCGCCAACTTTTTCCATCCCAGAGTCTTAGAGTCAATGGGTACATGCACGATAACATCTCCACGCGTGTGGGTTGGAAGATGAGCTATGGAAACCTTCAAAATTGCCCTACTAATCACCGCCAACTTTTTCCATCCCAGAGTCTCAGAGTCAGTGGCTACATGCACGATAACATCTCCACGCGTGTGGGTTGGAAGATGAGCTATGGAAGATGAGCTATGAGCTATGGTGCCCTACTAATCACCGCCAACTTTTTCCATCCCAGAGTCTTAGAGTCAGTGGGTACATGCACGATAACATCTCCACGCGTGTGGGTTGGAAGATGAGCTATGGAAGATGAGCTATGAGCTATGGTGCCCTACTAATCACCGCCAACTTTTTCCATCCCAGAGTCTTAGAGTCAATGGGTACATGCACGATAACATCTCCACGCGTGTGGGTTGGAAGATGAGCTATGGAAACCTTCAAAATTGCCCTACTGACCACGGCCAACTTTTTCCATCCCAGAGTCTTAGAGTCAATAGGTACATGCACGATAACATCTCCACGCGTGTGGGTTGGAAGATGAGTTATGGAAGATGAGCTATGAGCTATGGTGCCCTACTAATCACCGCCAACTTTTTCCATCCCAGAGTCTTAGAGTCAATGGGTACATGCACGATAATATCTCCACGCGTGTGGGTTGGAAGATGAGCTATGGAAACCTTCAAAATTGCCCTACTGACCACGGCCAACTTTTTCCATCCGAGAGTCTTAGAGTCAATAGGTACATGCACGATAACATCTCCACGCGTGTGGGTTGGAAGATGAGCTATGAGCTATGGTGCCCTACTAATCACCGCCAACTTTTTCCATCCCAGAGTCTTAGAGTCAGTGGGTACATGCACGATAACATCTCCACGCGTGTGGGTTGGAAGATGAGCTATGGAAGATGAGCTATGAGCTATGGTGCCCTACTAATCACCGCCCAACTTTTTCCATTCCAGAGTCTTAGAGTCAATAGGTACATGCACGATAACATCTCCACGCGTGTGGGTTGGAAGATGAGCTATGGAAGATGAGCTATGAGCTATGGTGCCCTACTAATCACCGCCAACTTTTTCCATCCCAGAGTCTTAGAGTCAATGGGTACATGCACGATAACATCTCCACGCGTGTGGGTTTGAAGATGAGCTATGGAAGATGAGCTATGAGCTATGGTGCCCTACTAATCACCGCCAACTTTTTCCATCCCAGAGTCTCAGAGTCAATGGGTACATGCACGATAACATCTCCACGCGTGTGGGTTGGAAGATGAGCTATGGAAGATGAGCTATGAGCTATGGTGCCCTACTACTCAACGCCAACTTTTTCCATCCGAGAGTCTTAGAGTCAATAGGTACATGCACGATAACATCTCCACGCGTGTGGGTTGGAAGATGAGCTTTGGAAGATGAGCTATGGAAGATGAGCTATGAGCTATGGTGCCCTACTAATCACCGCCAACTTTTTCCATCCCAGAGTCTTAGAGTCAATGGGGTACATGCACGATAATATCTCCACGCATGTGGGTTGGAAGATGAGCTATGGAAACCTTCAAAATTGCCCTACTAATCACCGCCAACTTTTTCCATCCCAGAGTCTCAGAGTCAATGGGTATATGCACGATAACATCTCCACGCGTGTGGGTTGGAAGATGAGCTATGGAAACCTTCAAAATTGCCCTACTGACCACGGCCAACTTTTTCCATCCCAGAGTCTTAGAGTCAATGGGTACATGCACGATAACATCTCCACGCGTGTGGGTTGGAAGATGAGTTATGGAAGATGAGCTATGAGCTATGGTGCCCTACTAATCACCGCCAACTTTTTCCATCCCAGAGTCTCAGAGTCAATGGGTACATGCACGATAACATCACCACCCGTGTGGGTTGGAAGACGAGCTATGGAAACCTTCAAAATTGCCCTACTAATCACCGCCA
>CAKAIZ010000367.1:0-81427 GCA_916610145.1 Eristalis arbustorum | reverse complement strand
AAACTACTACGAAAGTTTTTGATCTTTAACCAACTTTTTCATGTGATTTTTACTAGTTTCTTCTTTTCATATAACTTTTTCTGCTCTTTTACCTACATTTTTCATGAAAAATCTGATAATTTTCTCAATATTTTTATATTATATTTATATACTGCGCTGAAACCCGCATTTCCTAAACTACTATGAAAGTTTTTGATCTTTAACCAACTTTTTCCTGTCATTTTTACTAGTTTCTTCTTTTCATATAACTTTTTCTGCTCTTTTCCCTACTTTTTTCATGGAAAATCTGATTATTTTCTCAATATTTTTATATTATATATATATACTGCGCTGAAACCCGCATTTCCTAAACTACTATGAAAGTTTTTGATCTTTAACAAACTTTTTCCTGTGATTTTTACTAGTTTCTTCTTTTCATATAACTTTTTCTGCTCTTTTACCTACATTTTTCATGGAAAATCTGATAATTTTCTCAATATTTTTATATATATATATATACTATACTGCGCTGAAACCCGCATTTCCTAAGCTACTATGAAAGTTTTTGATCTTTAACCAACTTTTTCCTGTGATTTTTACTAGTTTCTTCTTTTCATATACATTTTTCTGCTCTTTTACCTACATTTTTCATGGAAAATCTGATTATTTTCTCAATATTTTTATATTATACTGCTATTTTTATATATATACTGCGCTAAAACCCGCATTTCCTAAACTACTATGAAAGTTTTTTATCTTTAACCAACTTTTTCCTGTCATTTTCACTGGTTACTTCTTTTCATATAACTTTTTCTGCTCTTTTACCTACTTTTTTCATGGAAAATCTGATTATTTTCTCAATATTTTTATATTATATATATATACTGCGCTAAAACCTGCATTTCCTAAACTACTATGAAAGTTTTTGATCTTTAAACTTTTTCCTGTTATTTTTACTAGTTTCTTCTTTTCATATAACTTTTTCTGCTCTTTTACCTACATTTTTCATGAAAAATCTGATAATTTTCTCAATATTTTTATATTATATTTATATACTGCGCTGAAACCCGCATTTCCTAAACTACTATGAAAGTTTTTGATCTTTAACCATCTTTTTCCTGTCATTTTTACTAGTTTCTTCTTTTCATATAACTTTTTCTGCTCTTTTACCTACTTTTTTCATGGAAAATCTGATTATTTTCTCAATATTTTTATATTATATATATATACTGCGCTGAAACCCGCATTTCCTAAACTACTATGAAAGTTTTTGATCTTTAACCAACTTTTTCCTGTGATTTTTACTAGTTTCTTCTTTTCATATACATTTTTCTGCTCTTTTACCTACATTTTTCATGGAAAATCTGATTATTTTCTCAATATTTTTATATTATACTGCTATTTTTATATATATACTGCGCTTAAACCCGCATTTCCTAAACTACTATGAAAGTTTTTGATCTTTAAACTTTTTCCTGTGATTTTTACTAGTTTCTTCTTTTCATATAACTTTTTCTGCTCTTTTACCTACTTTTTTCATTCAAAGTCTGATTATTTTCTCAATATTTTTATATTATATATATATATACTGCGCTAAAACCCGCATTTCCTGAACTACTATGAAAGTTTTTGATCTTTAACCAACTTTTTCCTGTCATTTTTACTAGTTTCTTCTTTTCATATAACTTTTTCTGCTCTTTTACCTACTTTTTTCATGGAAAATCTGACTATTTTCTCAATATTCTTATATTACATATATATATACTGCGCTGAAACCCGCATTTCCTAAACTACTATGAAAGTTTTTGATCTTTAACAAACTTTTTCCTGTGATTTTTACTAGTTTCTTCTTTTCATATAACTTTTTCTGCTCTTTTACCTACTTTTTTCATGGAAAATCTGATTATTTTCTCAATATTTTTATATTACATATATATATACTGCGATGAAACTCGCATTTCCTAAACTACTATGAAAGTTGTTGATCTTTAACCAAATTTTTCCTGTGTTTTTTACTAGTTTCTTCTTTTCATATAACTTTTTCTGCTCTTTTACCTACTTTTTTCATGGAAAATCTGATTAATTTCTCAATATTTTTATATTATATTTATATACTGCGCTGAAACCCGCATTTCCTAAACTACTATGAAAGTTGTTGATCTTTAACCAACTTTTTCCTGTGATTTTTACTAGTTTCTTCTTTTCATATAACTTTTTCTGCTCTTTTACCTACATATTTCATGGAAAATCTGATTATTTTCTCAATATTTTTATATTATACTGCTATTTTTGTGTATACACTGCGATGAAACCCGCATTTCCTAAACTACTATGAAAACTTTTGATCTTTAACCAACTTTTTCCTGTCATTTTTACTAGTTTCTTCTTTTCATATTACTTTTTCTGCTCTTTTACCTACTTTTTTCATGGAAAATCTGATTATTTTCTCAATATTCTTATATTACATATATATATACTGCGCTGAAACCCGCATTTCCTTAACTACTATGAAAGTTTTTGATCTTTAACCAACTTTTTCCTGTCATTTTTACTAGTTTCTTCTTTTCATATAACTTTTTCTGCTCTTTTACCTACTTTTTTCATGGAAAATCTGATTATTTTCTCAATATTTTTATATTACATATATATATACTGCGATGAAACCCGCATTTCCTAAACTACTATGAAAGTTGTTGATCTTTAACCAAATTTTTCCTGTGATTTTTACTAGTTTCTTCTTTTCATATAACTTTTTCTGCTCTTTTACCTACTTTTTTCAAGGAAAAACTGATTATTTTCTCAATATTTTTATATTACATATGTATATACTGCGCTGAAACCCGCATTTCCTAAACTACTATGAAAGTTTTTGATCTTTAACCCAACTTTTTCCTGTGATTTTTACTAGTTTCTTCTTTTCATATAACTTTTTCTGCTCTTTTACCTACATATTTCATGGAAAATCTGATTATTTTCTCAATATTTTTATATTATACTGATATTTTTATGTATATACTGCGCTGAAACCCGCATTTCCTAAACTATTATGAAAGTTTTTGATCTTTAACCAACTTTTTCCTGTCATTTTTTACTAGTTTCTTCTTTTCATATAACTTTTTCTGCTCTTTTACCTACTTTTTTCATGGAAAATCTGATTATTTTCTCAATATTTTTATAATATATATATATACTGCGCTAAAACCTGCATTTCCTAAACTACTATGAAAGTTTTTGATCTTTAACCAACTTTTTCCTGTCATTTTTACTAGTTTCTTCTTTTCATATAACTTTTTCTGCTCTTTTACCTACTTTTTTCATGGAAAATCTGATAATTTTCTCAATATTTTTATATTATACTGCTATTTTTGTGCATATACTGCGATGAAACCCGCATTTCCTAAACTACTATGAAAGTTCTTGATCTTTAACCAACTTTTTCCTGTCATTTTTACTAGTTTCTTCTTTTCATATAACTTTTTCTGCTCTTTTACCTATTTTTTTCATAGAAAATCTGATTATTTTCTCAATATTCTTATATTACATATATATATACTGCGCTGAAACCCGCATTTCCTAAACTACTATGAAAGTTTTTGATCTTTAACAAACTTTTTCCTGTGATTTTTACTAATTTCTTCTTTTCATATAACTTTTTCTGCTCTTTTACCTACTTTTTTCATGGAAAATCTGATTATTTTCTCAATATTTTTATATTACATATATATATACATATATATATATATATATCTATGAAATTTTTTGATCTTTAACCAACTTTTTCCTGTCATTTTTACTAGTTTCTTCTTTTCATATAACTTTTTCTCCTCTTTTACCTACTTTTTTCATGGAAAATCTGATAATTTTCTCAATATTTTTATATTATATTTATATACTGCGCTGAAACCCGCATTTCCTAACCTACTATGAAAGTTTTTGATCTTTAACCAACTTTTTCCTGTCATTTTTACTAGTTTCTTCTTTTCATATAACTTTTTCTGCTCTTTTACCTACTTTTTTCATGGAAAATCTGATTATTTTCTCAATATTTTTATGTTATATATATATATACTGCGCTGAAACCCGCATTTCCTAAACTACTATGAAAGTTGTTGATCTTTAACCAACTTTTTTCTGTGATTTTTACTAGTTTCTTCTTTTCATATAACTTTATCTGCTCTTTTACCTACTTTTTTCATTCAAAGTCTGATTATTTTCTCAATATTTTTATATTATATATATATATATACTGCGCTGAAACCCGCATTTCCTGAACTACTACGAAAGTTTTTGATCTTTAACCAACTTTTTTCCTGTGATTTTTACTAGTTTCTTCTTTTCATATAACTTTTTCTGCTCTTTTACCTACATTTTTCATGAAAAAACTGATAATTTTCTCAATATTTTTATATTATATTTATATACTGCGCTGAAACCCGCATTTCCTAAACTACTATGAAAGTTTTTGATCTTTAACACTAGATTTACCATACCAGTCAAAATGACTGGTTTTACCTTTTATTTCATAAATATTTACTATGTATATTTATTTTTTTTTCGAAACTATTATATGACTTTTATAACAACAATTAAATACAAATAATTTGATAAGTTAATTTGATTTTGTGTTCATAACAAAAATTTTTTTTTTGTTTTTGGTACTTATACCGAAACCAGTCATTTTGACCTGGTACACGTTTTTGTAGTTCTATGTGCAAATGCTTTATATTCTTCACTTTTAGGAAATTCCCTTGTTTGGAAAATGGCGTGTAAAGAAAAATGTTTGCACATCCCTGGTAAAATAGTATTGTATAACAGCATATTTTTCAAATTTCATATTTTTCGGGGATCTCCCTATTTATTTTTTTTATCAAGAATTTCGTAGGAAACTGTTATAAACCATTATTTATTCATTGAGTTCTGTTCTGTTCAGTAAGAAATAATTTTATTACTTTTGCTACATACAAATTGCTCATAATGGAAAAAACGAAAAATTTTGAAATTGGAAGAAATACAAGATATACTTTCGGATCTATCAGACGTTGATGGTGGTGATAGCGAATATGAGTTTTTGGGATGCGACAGTGATACGGATGATGATGGTAATCAAAGTGTTCATATTGAAAGCAGTGATATCGAGGAATTTGATGAAAATGTTGGAGGCGAATCGAGTGACGAAGAAGACAACATAAGACAACAGCATAATACGCAAAAACGAAGATGTATGCGGCTTTCCTCGAGTTCTGAAGAGGAAAACACACAAAATATGCAAATTGAAGTTTCTGCTGATGGAACAATTTGGAAAAAAATACAAGAAGGGGGTGCCGTTGGAAGGTTACCAAGTCATTGCATTTTCAAAGATTTACCTGGGCCTACAGCACATGCTAGAAGAAATATTATGGAAGAAGAGATAAGCAGTGCCTTCTTACTATTGATTGATCATCATATATTAGAACATATTAGAAATTGCACTGAAATAGAAGCCTCTCGAGTTTTAGGTAAGAAGTGGACCCTTTCGCAGGAAAAACTGAAGGCTTTTATTGGAATATTGTATGGCCGTGGTGCATACGAAGCAAAAGGCTTGAAATTATCATATTTATGGAACAAAAAGTGGGGTCCTGATTTTTTTTCCGAAAATATGAGCAGGAATGACTTTACGGAAATTTTACGTTTTATTCGCTTTGATAAAAGAAATGAGAGGAGTCAGCGCTTGCAAACGGATAAATTTGCGCTGGTATCAACTGTTTGGGATAAATTTATCGAGAATAGTCAAAACGCTTTCAAACCAGGAGCATTTATCACAGTAGACGAGCAACTGTTTCCAACGAAGGCTAGATGTCGATTTACCCAGTATATGCCAAACAAACCAGACAAATTTGGGATAAAATTCTGGCTGGCTTCTGATGTTGAAACGAAGTATGTTATAAATGGCTTTCCCTATTTAGGAAAAGACGAAAAACGAAATTCGTCAACTCCTCTCAGTGAATTTGTTGTAACAAGACTACTAGAACCTTATATCATGAAAGGAAGGTGTGTGGCAACCGACAATTTTTTTACCAGCCTCCCTCTGGCTTCAAAATTATTAGCTAAAAATACTGCATTGGTTGGTACAGTACGTTGCAACAAACGGGAGCTTCCAAAAATTTGCAAAGAAAAAATAGATGGTATGGAACGTTTTTCAACGCATCTATATGAAACAAATGAATGCACACTTACTGTTTATAAGAGTAAGCCTAACAAAAAGGTTGTTTTATTGAGTACTAAACACAAAGGCGTCAAAATTGATACCAGTTCCAAGAAACTACCTGAAACTATATCTTTTTACAATAAAACCAAATTCGGTGTTGATGTAACTGATCAAATGGCAAGAAAGTATAGTGTGAAATCAGGATCCAGAAGGTGGTCACTTCAAGTATTTTTCAATATTTTAGATTTGGCCGGCATCAATTCCTGGATTTTGTATAGAAGTATAACAGGAAAGAATATTTCTAGGAAAGACTTTTTGTTTCGATTAGCTGAAGAGCTCACATCTGAATATAAGTCATCAAGCCAAGGGAGGGCAAGTGAAATTCTCCGTCCAGCAACCCAGAATCCCCGGCCAGTACGTAAATGGTGCCAAATAGGACTTTGTAATAACAACAAGACAACTACAAATTGTGACATCTGTAAGAAATATGTGTGCGGAAAATGCGTGGAAAAAAAAGTTAGTATTTGTAAAGCATGTAAACATGATCATTCTGAATAAAACTGGAATATAATTGATGAGTTTTTATATTTTTATTTTTTATGGGGGTACGAACTTATGCCTCAAACTGAAACGGAAGTTATGCCCCAATTTTTTTTTTGACATTACTTATTTGCCCTGTGACATAAATTGATTTTTGGGATATATATATTCATATTTTTTTGGGCATATTTCATAAATAACCGAGATATTAAATCCCTAAATTTTTAATTTCATAAATGAATAGAACTTGTCATATACAGTCAAATTGACTGGTTTTGGTATAAATAGGTATGTAAATTTGTTGGTATATCTAGTGTTCCAACTTTTTCCTGTCATTTTTACTAGTTTCTTCTTTTCATATAACTTTTTCTGCTCTTTTACCTACATTTTTCATGGAAAATCAGATTATTTTCTCAATATTTTTATATTATATATATATACTGCGCTGAAACCCGCATTTCCTAAACTACTATGAAAGTTTTTGATCTTTAACCAACTTTTTCCTGTGATTTTTACTAGTTTCTTCTTTTCATATAACTTTTTCTGCTCTTTTACCTACATTTTTCATGGAAAATCTGATCATTTTCTCAATATTTTTATATTATATATATATACTGCGCTGAAACCGGCATTTCCTAAGCTACTATGAAAGTTTTTGATCTTTAACCAACTTTTTCCTGTGATTTTTACTAGTTTCTTCTTTTCATATAACTTTTTCTGCTCTTTTACCTGCATTTTTCATGGAAAATCTGATTATTTTCTCAATATTTTTATATTATACTGCTATTTTTATATATATACTGCGCTAAAACCCGCATTTCCTAAACTGCTATGAAAGTTTTTGATCTTTAAACTTTTTCCTTTGATTTTTACTAGTTTCTTCTTTTCATATAACTTTTTCTGCTCTTTTACCTACTTTTTTCATTCAAAGTCTGATTATTTTCTCAATATTTTTATATTATATATATATATACTGCGCTGAAACCCGCATTTCCTGAACTACTGTGAAAGTTTTTGATCTTTAGCCAACTTTTTCCTGTCATTTTTACTAGTTTCTTCTTTTCATATAACTTTTTCTGCTCTTTTACCTACTTTTTTCATGGAAAATCTGATAATTGTCTCAATATTTTTATATTATACTTATATACTGCGCTGAAACCCGCATTTCCTAAACCACTATGAAAGTTTTTGATCTTTAACCAACTTTTTCCTGTCATTTTTACTAGTTCCTTCTTTTCATATAACTTTTTCTGCTCTTTTACCTACTTTTTTCATGGAAAATCTGATTATTTTCTCAATATTTTTATATTATATATATATACTGCGCTGAAACCCGCATTTCCTAAACTACTATGAAAGTTTTTGATCTTTAACCAACTTTTTCCTGTGATTTTTACTAGTTTCTTCTTTTCATATAACTTTTTCTGCTCTTTTACCTACATTTTTCATGGAAAATCTGATAATTTTCTCAATATTTTTATATTATATATAAATACTGCGCTGAAACCCGCATTTCCTAAACTACTATGAAAGTTTTAGATCTTTAACCAACTTTTTCCTGTGATTTTTACTAGTTTCTTCTTTTCATATAACTTTTTCTGCTCTTTTACCTACATTTTTCTTGGAAAATCTGATTATTTTCTCAATATTTTTATATTATACTGCTATTTTTATGTATATACTGCGCTGAAACCCGCATTTCCTAAACTACTATGAAAGTTTTTGATGTTTAACCAACTTTTTCCTATCATTTTTACTAGTTTCTTCTTTTCATATAACTTTTTCTGCTCTTTTACCTACTTTTTTCATGGAAAATCTGATTATTTTCTCAATATTTTTATATTATATATATATACTGCGCTAAGACCTGCATTTCCTAAACTACTATGAAAGTTTTTGATCTTTAACCAACTTTTTCCTGTGATTTTTACTAGTTTCTTCTTTTCATATAACTTTTTCTGCTCTTTTACCTACTTTTTTCATGGAAAATCTGATAATTTTCTCAATATTTTTATATTATATTTATATACTGCGCTGAAACCCGCATTTCCTGAACTGCTATTAAAGTTTTTGATCTTAAACCAACTTTTTCCTGTCATTTTTACTAGTTTCTTCTTTTCATATAACTTTTCCTGCTCTTTTACCTACATTTTTCATGGAAAATCTGATTATTTTCTCAATATTTTTATATTATACTGCTATTTTTATATATATACTGCGCTGAAACCCGCATTTCCTAAACTACTATGAAAGTTTTTGATCTTTAACCAACTTTTTCCTGTCATTTTTACTAGTTTCTTCTTTTCATATAACTTTTTCTGCTCTTTTACCTACATATATCATGGAAAATCTGATTATTTTCTCAATATTTTTATATTATATATATATATACTGCGCTAAAACCTGCATTTCCTAAGCTGCTTTGAAAGTTTTTGATCTTAAACCAACTTTTTCCTGTGATTTTTACTAGTTTCTTCTTTTCATATAACTTTTTCTGCTCTTTTACCTACATTTTTCATGAAAAATCTGATTATTTTCTCAATATTTTTATATTATATTTATATACTGCGCTGAAACCCGCATTGCCTAAACTACTATGAAAGTTTTTGATCTTTGACCAACTTTTTCCTGTGATTTTTAGAAGTTTCTTCTTTTCATATAACTTTTTCTGCTCTTTTACCTACATTTTTCATGGAAAATCTGATTATTTTCTCAATATTTTTATATTATATTTATATACTGCGCTGAAACCCGCATTTCCTAAACTACTATGAAAGTTTTTGATCTTTAACCAACTTTTTCCTGTCATTTTTACTAGTTTTTTCTTTTCATGTAACTTTTTCTGCTCTTTTACCTACATTTTTCATGGAAAATCTGATTATTTTCTCAATATTTTTATATTATACTGCTATTTTTATGTATATACTGCGCTGAAACCCGCATTTCCTAAACTACTATGAAAGTTTTTGATCTTTAACCAACTTTTTCCTGTCATTTTCACTAGTTTCTTCTTTTCATATAACTTTTTCTGCTCTTTTACCTACTTTTTGCATGGAAAATCTGATTATTTTCTCAATATTTTTATATTATATATATATACTGCGCTAAAACCTGCATTTCCTAAACTACTATGAAAGTTTTTGATCTTTAACCAACTTTTTCCTGTGATTTTTACTAGTTTCTTCTTTTCATATAACTTTTTCTGCTCTTTTACCTACTTTTTTCATTCAAAGTCTGATTATTTTCTCAATATTTTTATATTATATTTATATATACTGCGCTGAAACCCGCATTTCCTGAACTACTATGAAAGTTTTTGATCTTTAACCAACTTTTTCCTGTCATTTTTACTAGTTTCTTCTTTTCATATAACTTTTTCTGCTCTTTTACCTACTTTTTTCATGGAAAATCTGATTATTTTCACAATATTTTTATATTATATATATATTCTGCGCTGAAACCCGCATTTCCTAAACAACTATGAAAGTTTTTCATCTTTAACCAACTTTTTCCTGTGATTTTTACTAGTTTCTTCTTTTCATATAACTTTTTCTGCTCTTTTACCTACATTTTTCATGGAAAATCTGATAATTTTCTCAATATTTTTATATTATATATAAATACTGCGCTGAAACCCGCATTTCCTAAACTACTATGAAAGTTTTAGATCTTTAACCAACTTTTTCCTGTGATTTTTACTAGTTTCTTCTTTTCATATAACTTTTTCTGCTCTTTTACCTACATTTTTCATGGAAAATCTGATTATTTTCTCAATATTTTTATATTATACTGCTATTTTTATGTATATACTGCGCTGAAACCCGCATTTCCTAAACTACTATGAAAGTTTTTTATCTTTAACCAACTTTTTCCTGTCATTTTTACTAGTTTCTTCTTTTCATATAACTTTTTCTGCTCTTTTACCTACTTTTTTCATGGAAAATCTGATTATTTTCTCAATATTTTTATATTATATATATATACTGCGCAAAAAACTTGCATTTCCTAAACTACTATGAAAGTTTTTGATCTTTAACCAACTTTTTCCTGTGATTTTTACTAGTTTCTTCTTTTCATATAACTTTTTCTGCTCTTTTACCTACTTTTTTCATGGAAAATCTGATAATTTTCTCAATATTTTTATATAATATTTATATACTGCGCTGAAACCCGCATTTCCTAAACTACTATGAAAGTTTTTGATCTTTAACCAACTTTTTCCTGTCATTTTTACTAGTTTTTTCTTTTCATGTAACTTTTTCTGCTCTTTTACCTACATTTTTCATGGAAAATCTGATTATTTTCTCAATATTTTTATATTATACTGCTATTTTTATGTATATACTGCGCTGAAACCCGCATTTCCTAAACTACTATGAAAGTTTTTGATCTTTAACCAACTTTTTCCTGTCATTTTCACTAGTTTCTTCTTTTCATATAACTTTTTCTGCTCTTTTACCTACTTTTTGCATGGAAAATCTGATTATTTTCTCAATATTTTTATATTATATATATATACTGCGCTAAAACCTGCATTTCCTAAACTACTATGAAAGTTTTTGATCTTTAACCAACTTTTTCCTGTGATTTTTACTAGTTTCTTCTTTTCATATAACTTTTTCTGCTCTTTTACCTACTTTTTTCATTCAAAGTCTGATTATTTTCTCAATATTTTTATATTATATATATATATACTGCGCTGAAACCCGCATTTCCTGAACTACTATGAAAGTTTTTGATCTTTAACCAACTTTTTCCTGTCATTTTTACTAGTTTCTTCTTTTCATATAACTTTTTCTGCTCTTTTACCTACTTTTTTCATGGAAAATCTGATAATTTTCTCAATATTTTTATATTATACTTATATACTGCGCTGAAACCCGCATTTCCTAAACCACTATGAAAGTTTTTGATCTTTAACCAACTTTTTCCTGTCATTTTTACTAGTTTCTTCTTTTCATATAACTTTTTCTGCTCTTTTACCTACTTTTTTCATGGAAAATCTGATTATTTTCTCAATATTTTTATATTATATATATATACTGCGCTGAAACCCGCATTTCCTAAACAACTATGAAAGTTTTTCATCTTTAACCAACTTTTTCCTGTGATTTTTACTAGTTTCTTCTTTTCATATAACTTTTTCTGCTCTTTTACCTACATTTTTCATGGAAAATCTGATAATTTTCTCAATATTTTTATATTATATATAAATACTGCGCTGACACCCGCATTTCCTAAACTACTATGAAAGTTTTAGATCTTTAACCAACTTTTTCCTGTGATTTTTACTAGTTTCTTCTTTTCATATAACTTTTTCTGCTCTTTTACCTACATTTTTCATGGAAAATCTGATTATTTTCTCAATATTTTTATATTATACTGCTATTTTTATGTATATACTGCGCTGAAACCCGCATTTCCTAAACTACTATGAAAGTTTTTGATCTTTAACCAACTTTTTCCTGTCATTTTTACTAGTTTCTTCTTTTCATATAACTTTTTCTGCTCTTTTACCTACTTTTTTCATGGAAAATCTGATTATTTTCTCAATATTTTTATATTATATATATATACTGCGCTAAAACCTGCTTTTCCTAAACTACTATGAAAGTTTTTGATCTTTAACCAACTTTTTCCTGTGATTTTTACTAGTTTCTTCTTTTCATATAACTTTTTCTGCTCTTTTACCTACTTTTTTCATGGAAAATCTGATAATTTTCTCAATATTTTTATATAATATTTATATACTGCGCTGAAACCCGCATTTCCTGAACTACTATGAAAGTTTTTGATCTTAAACCAACTTTTTCCTGTCATTTTTACTAGTTTCTTCTTTTCATATAACTTTTTCTGCTCTTTTACCTACTTTTTTCATGGAAAATCTGATTATTTTCTCAATATTTTTATATTATACTGCTATTTTTATATATATACTGCGCTGAAACCCGCATTTCCTGAACTGCTATGAAAGTTTTTGATCTTAAACCAACTTTTTCCTGTCATTTTTACTAGTTTCTTCTTTTCATATAACTTTTCCTGCTCTTTTACCTACATTTTTCATGGAAAATCTGATTATTTTCTCAATATTTTTATATTATACTGCTATTTTTATATATATACTGCGCTGAAACCCGCATTTCCTGAACTGCTATGAAAGTTTTTGATCTTAAACCAACTTTTTCCTGTCATTTTTACTAGTTTCTTCTTTTCATATAACTTTTTCTGCTCTTTTACCTACATATTTCATGGAAAATCTGATTATTTTCTCAATATTTTTATATTATATATATATATACTGCGATAAAACCTGCATTTCCTAAACTACTATGAAAGTTTTTGATCTTAAACCAACTTTTTCCTGTGATTTTTACTAGTTTCTTCTTTTCATATAACTTTTTCTGCTCTTTTACCTACATTTTTCATGGAAAATCTGATTATTTTCTCAATATTTTTATGTTATACTGCTATTTTTATATATATAGTGCGCTGAAACCCGCATTTCCTGAACTACTATGAAAGTTTTTGATGTTTAACCAACTTTTTCCTGTGATTTTTACTAGTTTCTTTTTTTCATATAACTTTTTCTGCTCTTTTACCTACATTTTGCATGGAAAATCTGATAATTTTCTCAATATTTTTATATTATATTTATATACTGCGCTGAAACCCGCATTTCCTAAACTACTATGAAAGTTTTTGATCTTTAACCAACTTTTTCCTGTCATTTTTACTAGTTTCTTCTTTTCATATAACTTTTCCTGCTCTTTTACCTACTTTTTTCATGGAAAATCTGATTATTTTCTCAATATTTTTATATTATATTTATATACTGCGCTGAAACCCGCATTGCCTAAACTACTATGAAAGTTTTTGATCTTTGACCAACTTTTTCCTCTGATTTTTAGAAGTTTCTTCTTTTCATATAACTTTTTCTGCTCTTTTACCTACATTTTTCATGTAAAATCTGATTATTTTCTCAATATTCTTATATTATATTTATATACTGCGCTGAAACCCGCATTTCCTAAACTACTATGAAAGTTTTTGATCTTTAACCAACTTTTTCCTGTCATTTTTACTAGTTTTTTCTTTTCATGTAACTTTTTCTGCTCTTTTACCTACATTTTTCATGGAAAATCTGATTATTTTCTCAATATTTTTATGTTATACTGCTATTTAGATATATGTAGTGCACTGAAACCCGCATTTCCTGAACTACTATGAAAGTTTTTGATCTTTAACCAACTTTTTCCTGTCATTTTTACTTGTTTCTTCTTTTCATATAACTTTTTCTGCTCTTTTACCTACTTTTTTCATGGAAGATCTGATTATTTTCTCAATATTTTTATATTATATATATATACTGCGCTAAAACCTGCATTTCCTAAACTACTATGAAAGTTTTTGATCTTTAACCAACTTTTTCCTGTGATTTTTACTAGTTTCTTTTTTTTATATAACTTTTTCTGTTCTTTTACCTACTTTTTTCATGGAAAATCTGATAATTTTCTCAATATTTTTATATTATATTAATATACTGCGCTGAAACCCGCATTTCCTGAACTACTATGAAAGTTTTTGATCTTTAACCAACTTTTTCCTGTGATTTTTACTAGTTTCTTCTTTTCATATAACTTTTTCTGCTCTTTTACCTACTTTTTTCATGGAAAATCTGATTATTTTCTCAATATTTGTATATTATACTGCTATTTTTATATATATAGTGCGCTGAAACCCGCATTTCCTGAACTACTATGAAAGTTTTCGATCTTTAACCAACTTTTTCCTGTGAGTTTTACTAGATTTTTTTTATATAACTTTTTCTGCTCTTTTACCTACATTTTTCATGGAAAATCTGATAATTTTCTCAATATTTTTATATTATATTTATATACTGCGCTAAAACCTGCATTTCCTAAACTACTATGAAAGCTTTTGATCTTAAACCAACTTTTTCCTGTGATTTTTACTAGTTTCTTCTTTTCATATAACTTTTTCTGCTCTTTTACCTACATTTTTCATGGAAAATCTGATTATTTTCTCAATATTTTTATGTTATACTGCTATTTTTATATATATAGTGCGCTGAAACCCGCATTTCCTGAACTACTATGAAAGTTTTTGATCTTTAACCAACTTTTTCCTGTGAGTTTTACTAGTTTCTTTTTTTCATATAACTTTTTCTGCTCTTTTACCTACATTTTTCATGGAAAATCTGATTATTTTCTCAATATTTTTATATTATATATATATACTGCGCTGAAACCCGCATTTCCTAAACTACTATGAAAGTTTTTGATCTTTAACCAACTTTTTCCTGTGATTTTTACTAGTTTCTTCATTTCATATAACTTTTTCTGCTCTTTTACATACTTTTTTCATGGAAAATCTGATAATTTTCTCAATATTTTTATATTATATATATATACTGCGCTGAAACCCGCATTTCCTAAACTACTATGAAAGTTTTTGATCTTTAACCAACTTTTTCCTGTGATTTTTACTAGTTTCTTCTTTTCATATAACTTTTTCTGCTCTTTTACCTACTTTTTTCATGGAAAATCTGATTATTTTCTCAATATTTTTATATTATATATATATATACTGCGCTAAAACCTGCATTTCCTAAACTACTATGAAAGTTTTTGATCTTTAACCAACTTTTTCCTGTGATTTTTACTAGTTTCTTCTTTTCATATAACTTTTTCTGCTCTTTTACCTACTTTTTTCATGGAAAATCTGATAATTTTCTCAATATTTTCATATTATATTTATATACTGCGCTGAAACCCGCATTTCCTGAACTACTATGAAAGTTTTTGATCTTTAACCAACTTTTTCCTGTCATTTTTACTAGTTTCTTCTTTTCATATAACTTTTTCTGCTCTTTTACCTACTTTTTTCATGGAAAATCTGATTATTTTCTCAATATTTTTATATTATACTGCTATTTTACCTACTATATATACTGCGCTGAAACCCGCATTTCGTGAACTACTATGAAAGTTTTTGATCTTAAACCAACTTTTTCCTGTCATTTTTACTAGTTTCTTCTTTTCATATAACTTTTTCTGCTCTTTTACCTACTTTTTTCATGGAAAATCTGATTATTTTCTCAATATTTGTATATTATATATATATACTGCGCTGAAACCCGCATTTCCTAAACTACTATGAAAGTTTTTGATCTTTAGCCAACTTTTTCCTGTGATTTTTACTAGTTTCTTCTTTTCATATAACTTTTTCTGCTCTTTTACCTACATTTTTCATGGAAAATCTGATAATTTTCTCAATATTTTTATATTATATATAAATACTGCGCTGAAACCCGCATTTCCTAAACTACTATGAAAGTTTTTGATCTTTAACCAACTTTTTCCTGTGATTTTTACTAGTTTCTTCTTTTCATATAACTTTTTCTGCTCTTTTACCTACATTTTTCATGGAAAATCTGATTATTTTCTCAATATTTTTATATTATACTGCTATTTTTATGTATATACTGCGCTGAAACCCGCATTTCCTAAACTACTATGAAAGTTTTTGATATTTAACCAACTTTTTCCTGTCATTTTTACTAGTTTCTTCTTTTCATATAACTTTTTCTGCTCTTTTACCTAATTTTTTCATGGAAAATCTGATTATTTTCTCAATATTTTTATATTATATATATATACTGCGCTGAAACCCGCATGTCCTGAACTACTATGAAAGTTTTTGATCTTTAACCAACTTTTTCCTGTCATTTTTACTAGTTTCTTCTTTTCATATAACTTTTTCTGCTCTTTTACCTACTTTTTTCATGGAAAATCTGATTATTTTCTCAATATTTTTATATTATACTGCTATTTTTATATATATACTGCGCTGAAACCCGCACTTTCTGAACTACTATGAAAGTTTTTGATCTTAAACCAACTTTTTCCTGTCATTTTTACTAGTTTCTTCTTTTCATATAACTTTTTCTGCTCTTTTACCACCTTTTTTCATGGAAAATCTGATTATTTTCTCAATATTTTTATATTATACTGCTATTTTTATATATATACTGCGCTGAAACCCGCATTTCCTAAACTACTATGAAAGTTTTTTATCTTTAACCAACTTTTTCCTGTCATTTTTACTAGTTTCTTCTTTTCATATAACTTTTTCTGCTCTTTTACCTACATATTTCATGGAAAATCTGATTATTTTCTCAATATTTTTATATTATATATATATACTGCGCTAAAACCTGCATTTCCTAAACTACTATGAAAGTTGTTGATCTTAAACCAACTTTTTCCTGTGATTTTTACTAGTTTCTTCTTTTCATATAACTTTTTCTGCTCTTTTACCTACATTTTTCATGGAAAATCTGATTATTTTCTCAATATTTTTATGTTATACTGCTATTTTTATATATATAGTGCGCTGAAACCCGCATTTCCTAAACTACTATGAAAGTTTTTGATCGTTAACCAACTTTTTCCTGTGATTTTTACTAGTTTCTTCTTTTCATATAACTTTTTCTGCTCTTTTACCTACTTTTTTCATGGAAAATCTGATAATTTTCTCAATATTTTTATATTATATATATATACTGCGCTGAAACCCGCATTTCCTAAACTACTATGAAAGTTTTTGATCTTTGACCAACTTTTTCCTGTGATTTTTAGAAGTTTCTTCTTTTCATATAACTTTTTCTGCTCTTTTACCTACATTTTTCATGGAAAATCTGATTATTTTCTCAATATTTTTATATTATATTTATAAACTGCGCTGAAACCCGCATTTCCTAAACTACTATGAAAGTTTTTGATCTTTAACCAACTTTTTCCTGTCATTTTTACTAGTTTCTTCTTTTCATATAACTTTTTCTGCTCTTTTACCTAAATTTTTCATGGAAAATCTGATTATTTTCTCAATATTTTTATGTTATACTGCTATTTTTATATATACGGTGCGCTGAAACCCGCATTTCCTGAACTACTATGAAAGTTTTTGATTTTTAACCAACTTTTTCCTGTGATTTTTACTAGTTTCTTCTTTTCATATAACTTTTTCTGCTCTTTTACCTACTTTTTTCATGGAAAATCTGATTATTATTATACTGCTATTTTTATATATATACTGCACTGAAACCCGCATTTCCTTAACTACTATGAAAGTTTTTGATCTTTAACCAACTTTTTCCTGTGATTTTTACTAGTTTCTTCTTTTCATATAACTTTTTCTGCTCTTTTACCTACATTTTTCATGGAAAATCTAATAATTTTCTCAATATTTTTATATTATATTTATATACTGCGCTGAAACCCGCATTTCCTAAACTACTATGAAAGTGTTTGATCTTTAACCAACTTTTTCCTGTCATTTTTACTAGTTTCTTCTTTTCATATAACTTTTTCTGCTCTTTTACCTACTTTTTTCATGGAAAATCTGATTATTTTCTCAATATTTTTATATTATATATATATACTGCGCTGAAACCCGCATTTCCTAAACTACTATGAAAGTTTTTGATCTTTAACCAACTTTTTCCTGTGATTTTTACTAGTTTCTTCTTTTCATATAACTTTTTCTGCTCTTTTACCTACATTTTTCATGGAAAATCTGATAATTTTCTCAATATTTTTATATTATATATAAATACTGCGCTGAAACCCGCATTTCCTAAACTACTATGAAAGTTTTTGATCTTTAACCAACTTTTTCCTGTGATTTTTACTAGTTTCTTCTTTTCATATAACTTTTTCTGCTCTTTTACCTGCATTTTTCATGGAAAATCTGATAATTTTCTCAATATTTTTATATTATATATAAATACTGCGCTGAAACCCGCATTTCCTAAACTACTATGAAAGTTTTTGATCTTTAACCAACTTTTTCCTGTCATTTTTACTAGTTTCTTCTTTTCATATAACTTTTTCTGCTCTTTTACCTACTTTTTTCATGGAAAATCTGATTATTTTCTCAATATTTTTATATTATACTGCTATTTTTATATATATACTGCGCTGAAACCCGCATTTCCTAAACTACTATGAAAGCTTTTGATCTTTAACCAACTTTTTCCTGTCATTTTTACTAGTTTCTTCCTTTCATATAACTTTTTCTGCTCTTTTACCTACATATTTCATGGAAAATCTGATTATTTTCTCAATATTTTTATATTATATATATATATATATACTGCGCTAAAACCTGCATTTCCTAAACTACTATGAAAGTTTTTGATCTTAAACCAACTTTTTCCTGTGATTTTTACTAGTTTCTTCTTTTCATATAACTTTTTCTGCTCTTTTACCTACATTTTTCATGGAAAATCTGATTATATTCTCAACATTTTTATGTTATACTGCTATTTTTATATATATAGTGCGCTGAAACCCGCATTTCCTGAACTACTATGAAAGTTTTTGATCTTTAACCAACTTTTTCCTGTGATTTTTACTAGTTTCTTTTTTTTTTATATAACTTTTTCTGCTCTTTTACCTACATTTTTCATGGAAAATCTGATAATTTTCTCAATATTTTTATATTATATTTATATACTGCGCTGAAACCCGCATTTCCGGAACTACTATGAAAGTTTTTGATCTTTAACCAACTTTTTCCTGTCATTTTTACTAGTTTCTTCTTTTCATATAACTTTTTCTGCTCTTTTACCTACTTTTTTCATGGAAAATCTGATTATTTTCTCAATATTTTTATATTATACTGCCATTTTTATATATATACTGCGCTGAAACGCGCATTTCCTGAACTACTATGAAAGTTTTTGATCTTAAATCAACTTTTTCCTGTGATTTTTACTAGTTTCTTCTTTTCATATAACTTTTTCTGCTCTTTTACCTACTTTTTTCATGGAAAATCTGATAATTCTCTCAATATTTTTATATTATATTTATATACTGCGCTGAAACCCGCATTTCCTGAACTACTATGAAAGTTTTTGATCTTTAACCAACCTTTTCCTGTCATTTTTACTAGTTTCTTCTTTTCATATAACTTTTTCTGCTCTTTTACCTACTTTTTTCATGGAAAATCTGATTATTTTCTCAATATTTTTATATTATACTGCCATTTTTATATATATACTGCGCTGAAACCCGCATTTCCTGAACTACTATGAAAGTTTTTGATCTTAAATCAACTTTTTCCTGTCATTTTTACTAGTTTCTTCTTTTCATATAACTTTTTCTGCTCTTTTACCTACATTTTTCATGGAAACTCTGATTATTTTCTCAATATTTTTATATTATACTGCTATTTTTATATATATACTGCGCTGAAACCCGCATTTCCGAAACTACTATGAAAGTTTTTGATCTTTAACCAACTTTTTCCTGTCATTTTTACTAGTTTCTTCTTTTCATATAACTTTTTCTGCTCTTTTACCTACATATTTCATGGAAAATCTGATTATTTTCTCAATATTTTTATATTATATGTATATATACTGCGCTAAAACCTGCTCTTTCTGCTCTTTTACCTACATATTTCATGGAAAATCTGATTATTTTCTCAATATTTTTATATTATATGTATATATACTGCGCTAAAACCTGCATTTCCTAAACTACTATGAAAGTTTTTGATCTTAAACCAACTTTTTCCTGTGAGTTTTACTAGTTTCTTCTTTTCATATAACTTTTTCTGCTCTTTTACCTACATTTTTCATGGAAAATCTGATTATTTTCTCAATATTTTTATGTTATACTGCTATTTTTATATATATATTGCGCTGAAACCCGCATTTCTGAACTACTATGAAAGTTTTTGATCTTTAACCAACTTTTTCCTGTGATTTTTACTAGTTTCTTTTTTTCATATAACTTTTTCTGCTCTTTTACCTACATTTTTCATGGAAAATCTGATAATTTTCTCAATATTTTTATATTATATTTATATACTGCGCTGAAACCCGCATTTCCTAAACTACTATGAAAGTTTTTGATCTTTAACCAACTTTTTCCTGTCATTTTTACTAGTTTCTTCTTTTCATATAACTTTTTCTGCTCTTTTACCTACTTTTTTCATGGAAAATCTGATTATTTTCTCAATATTTTTATATTATATATATATACTGCGCTGAAACCCGCATTTCCTAAACTACTATGAAAGTTTTTGATCTTTAACCAACTTTTTCCTGTGATTTTTACTAGTTTCTTCTTTTCATATAACTTTTTCTGCTCTTTTACATACTTTTTTCATGGAAAATCTGATAATTTTCTCAATATTTTTATATTATATATATGTACTGCGCTGAAACCCGCATTTCCTAAACTACTATGAAAGTTTTTGATCTTTAACCAACTTTTTCCTGTGATTTTTACTAGTTTCTTCTTTTCATATAACTTTTTCTGCTCTTTTACCTACATTTTTCATGGAAAATCTGATTATTTTCTCAATATTTTTATATTATATTTATATACAGCGCTGAAACCCGCATTTCCTAAACTACTATGAAAGTTTTTGATCTTTAACCAACTTTTTCCTGTCATTTTTACTAGTTTCTTCTTTTCATATAACTTTTTCTGCTCCTTTACCTACATTTTTCATGGAAAATCTGATTATTTTTTCAATATTTTTATGTTATACTGCTATTTTTATATATATAGTGCGCTGAAACCCGCATTTCCTGAACTACTATGAAAGTTTTTGATCTTTAACCAACTTTTTCCTGTCATTTTTACTAGTTTCTTCTTTTCATATAACTTTTTCTGCTCTTTTACGTACTTTTTCCATGGAAAATCTGATAATTTTCTCAATATTTTTATATTACATTTATATACTGCGCTGAAACCCGCATTTCCTAAACTACTATGAAAGTTTTTGATCTTTAACCAACTTTTTCCTGTGATTTTTACTAGTTTCTTCTTTTCATATAACTTTTTCTGCTCTTTTACCTACTTTTTTCATGTAAAATCTGATTATTTTCTCAATATTTTGATATTACATATATTTATACTGCGATGATTTTTATATTATACTGCTATTTTTTATATTATACTGCTATTTTTATATATATACTGCGCTGAAACCCGCATTTCCTAAACTACTATGAAAGTTTTTGATCTTTAACCAACTTTTTCCTGTCATTTTTACTAGTTTCTTCTTTTCATATAACTTTTTCTGCTCTTTTACCTACTTTTTTCATGGAAAATCTGATAATTTTCTCAATATTTTTATATTATATTTATATACTGCGCTGAAACCCGCATTTCCTAAACTACTATGAAAGTTTTTGATCTTTAACCAACTTTTTCCTGTCATTTTTACTAGTTTCTTCTTTTCATATAACTTTTTCTGCTCTTTTACCTACTTTTTTCATGGAAAATCTGATAATTTTCTCAATATTTTTATATTATATTTATAAACTGCGCTGAAAACCGCATTTCCTAAACTACTATGAAAGTTTTTGATCTTTAACCAACTTTTACCTGTCATTTTTACTAGTTACTTCTTTTCATATAACTTTTTCTGCTCTTTTACCTACTTTTTTCATGGAAAATCTGATTATTTTCTCAATATTTTTATATTACATATATATATACTGCGCTGAAACCCGCATTTCCTAAACTACTATGAAAGTTTTTGATCTTTAACCAACTTTTTCCTCTGATTTTTACTAGTTTCTTCTTTTCATGTAACTTTTTCTGCTCTTTTACCTACATATTTCATGGAAAATCTGATAATTTTCTCAATATTTTTATATTATATATATATACTGCGCTGAAACCCGCATTTCCTAAACTACTATGAAAGTTTTTGATCTTTAACCAACTTTTTCCTGTGATTTTTACAAGTTTTTTCTTTTCATATAACTTTTTTTGCTCTTTTACCTACATTTTTCATGGAAAATCTGATTATTTTCTCAATATTTTTATATTATACTGCTATTTTTATATATATACTGCGCTGAAACCCGCATTTCCTGAACTACTATGAAAGTTTTTGATCTTTAACCAACTTTTTCCTGTCATTTCTACTAGTTTCTTCTTTTCATATAACTTTTTCTGCTCTTTTACCTACTTTTTTCATGGAAAATCTTCTCAATATTTTTATATTATATATATATATACTGCGCTGAAACCCGCATTTCCTAAACTACTATGAAAGTTTTTGATCTTTAACCAACTTTTTCCTCTGATTTTTACTAGTTTCTTCTTTTCATGTAACTTTTTCTGCTCTTTTACCTACATATTTCATGGAAAATCTGATAATTTTCTCAATATTTTTATATTATATATATATACTGCGCTGAAACCCGCATTTCCTAAACTACTATGAAAGTTTTTGATCTTTAACCAACTTTTTCCTGTGATTTTTACAAGTTTTTTCTTTTCATATAACTTTTTCTGCTCTTTTACCTACATTTTTCATGGAAAATCTGATTATTTTCTCAATATTTTTATATTATACTGCTATTTTTATATATATACTGCGCTGAAACCCGCATTTCCTGAACTACTATGAAAGTTTTTGATCTTTAACCAACTTTTTCCTGTCATTTTTACTAGTTTCTTCTTTTCATATAACTTTTTCTGCTCTTTTACCTACATATTTCATGGAAAATCTGATTATTTTCTCAATATATTTATATTATACTGCTATTTTTATGTATCTACTGCGCTGAAACCCGCATTTCCTAAACTACTATGAAAGTTTTTGATCTTTAACCAACTTTTTCCTGTCATTTTTACTAGTTTCTTCTTTTCATATAACTTTTTCTGCTCTTTTACCTCCTTTTCTCATGGAAAATCTAATAATTTTCTCAATATTTTTATATTATATTTATATACTGCGCTGAAACCCGCATTTCCTAAACTACTATGAAAGTGTTTGATCTTTAACCAACTTTTTCCTGTCATTTTTTACTAGTTTCTTCTTTTCATATATCTTTTTCTGCTCTTTTACCTACTTTTTTCATGGAAAATCTGATTATTTTCCAAATATTTTTATATTACATATATATATACTGCGCTGAAACCCGCATTTCCTAAACTACTATGAAAGTTTTTGATCTTTAACCAACTTTTTCCTGCCATTTTTACTAGTTTCTTCTTTTCATATAACTTTTTCTGCTCTTTTACCTACATATTTCATGGAAAATCTGATTATATTCTCAATATTTTTATATTATATATATATACTGCGCTAAAACCTGCATTTTCTAAACTACTATGAAAGTTTTTGATCTTTAACCAACTTTTTCCTGTGATTTTTACTAGTTTCTTCTTTTCATATAACTTTTTCTGTTCTTTTACCTACTTTTTTCATTCAAAGTCTGATTATTTTCTCAATATTTTTATATTATATATATATATACTGCGCTGAAACCCGCATTTCCTGAACTACTATGAAAGTTTTTGATCTTTAACCAACTTTTTCCTGTGATTTTTACTAGTTTCTTCTTTTCATATAACTTTTTCTGCTCTTTTACCTACTTTTTTCATTCAAAGTCTGATTATTTTCTCAATATTTTTATATTATATATATATATACTGCGCTGAAACCCGCATTTCCTGAGCTACTATGAAAGTTTTTGATCTTTAACCAACTTTTTCCTGTGATTTTTACTAGTTTCTTCTTTTCATATAACTTTTTCTGCTCTTTTACCTACATTTTTCATGGAAAATCTGATTATTTTCTCAATATTCTTATATTATATTTATATAATGCGCTGAAACTCGCATTTCCTAAACTACTATGAAAGTTTTTGATCTTTAACCAACTTTTTCCTGTGATTTTTACTAGTTTCTTCTTTTCATATAACTTTTTCTGCTCTTTTGCCTACATTTTTCATGGAAAATCTGATAATTTTCTCAATATTTGTATATTATATTTATATACTGCGCTGAAACCCGCATTTCCTAAACTACTATGAAAGTTTTTGATCTTTAACCAACTTTTTCCTGTGATTTTTACTAGTTTCTTCTTTTCATATAACTTTTTCTGCTCTTTTACCTACATTTTTCATGGTAAATCTGATAATTTTCTCAATATTTTTATATTATATTTATATACTGCGCTGAAACCCGCATTTCCTAAACTACTATGAAAGTTGTTGATCTTTAACCAACTTTTTCCTGTCATTTTTACTAGTTTCTTCTTTTCATATAACTTTTTCTGCTCTTTAACCTACATTTTTCATGGAAAATCTGATAATTTTCTCAATATTTTTATATTATATTTATATACTGCGCTGAAACCCGCATTTCCTTAACTACTATGAAAGTTGTTGATCTTTAACCAACTTTTTCCTGTCATTTTTACTAGTTTCTTCTTTTCATATAACTTTTTCTGCTCTTTTACTTACTTTTTTCATGGAAAATCTGATTATTTTCTCAATATTTTTATATTACATATATATATACTGCGCTGAAACCCGCATTTCCTAAACTACTATGAAAGTTTTTGATCTTTAACCAACTTTTTCCTCTCATTTTTACTAGTTTCTTCTTTTCATATAACTTTTTCTGCTCTTTTACCTACTTTTTTCATGGAAAATCTGATTATTTTCTCAATGTTTTTATATTACATATATATATACTGCGATGAAACCCGCATTTCCTAAACTACTATGAAAGTTTTTGATCTTTAACCAACTTTTTCCTGTCATTTTTACTAGTTTCTTCTTTTCATATAACTTTTTCTGCTCTTTTACCTACTTTTTTCATGGAAAATCTGATTATTTTCTCAATATTTTTATATTATACTGCTATTTTTATATATATACTGCGCTGAAACCCGCATTTCCATTTTTAATGGAAAATCTGATAATTTTCTCAATATTTTAACCAACTTTTTCCTGTGATTTTTACTAGTTTCTTCTTTTCATATAACTTTTTCTGCTCTTTTACCTACATTTTTCATGGAAAATCTGATAATTTTCTCAATATTTTTATATTATATATAAATACTGCGCTGAAACCCGCATTTCCTAAACTACTATGAAAGTTTTAGATCTTTAACCAACTTTTTCCTGTGATTTTTACTAGTTTCTTCTTTTCATATAACTTTTTCTGCTCTTTTACCTACATTTTTCATGGAAAATCTGATTATTTTCTCAATATTTTTATATTATACTGCTATTTTTATGTATATACTGCGCTGAAACCCGCATTTCCTAAACTACTATGAAAGTTTTTGATGTTTAACCAACTTTTTCCTGTCATTTTTACTAGTTTCTTCTTTTCATATAACTTTTTCTGCTCTTTTACCTACTTTTTTCATGGAAAATCTGATTATTTTCTCAATATTTTTATATTATTTATATATACTGCGCTAAAACCTGCATTTCCTAAACTACTATGAAAGTTTTTGATCTTTAACCAACTTTTTCCTGTGATTTTTACTAGTTTCTTCTTTTCATATAACTTTTTCTGCTCTTTTACCTACTTTTTTCATGGAAAATCTGATAATTTTCTAAATATTTTTATATTATATTTATATACTGCGCTGAAACCCGCATTTCCTGAACTGCTATTAAAGTTTTTGATCTTAAACCAACTTTTTCCTGTCATTTTTACTAGTTTCTTCTTTTCATATAACTTTTCCTGCTCTTTTACCTACATTTTTCATGGAAAATCTGATTATTTTCTCAATATTTTTATATTATACTGCTATTTTTATATATATACTGCGCTGAAACCCGCATTTCCTAAACTACTATGAAAGTTTTTGATCTTTAACCAACTTTTTCCTGTCATTTTTACTAGTTTCTTCTTTTCATATAACTTTTTCTGCTCTTTTACCTACATATTTCATGGAAAATCTGATTATTTTCTCAATATTTTTATATTATATATATATATATACTGCGCTAAAACCTGCATTTCCTAAGCTACTTTGAAAGTTTTTGATCTTAAACCAACTTTTTCCTGTGATTTTTACTAGTTTCTTCTTTTCATATAACTTTTTCTGCTCTTTTACCTACATTTTTCATGGAAAATCTGATTATTTTCTCAATATTTTTATATTATATTTATATACTGCGCTGAAACCCGCATTGCCTAAACTACTATGAAAGTTTTTGATCTTTGACCAACTTTTTCCTGTGATTTTTAGAAGTTTCTTCTTTTCATATAACTTTTTCTGCTCTTTTACCTACATTTTTCATGGAAAATCTGATTATTTTCTCAATATTTTTATATTATATTTATATACTGCGCTGAAACCCGCATTTCCTAAACTACTATGAAAGTTTTTGATCTTTAACCAACTTTTTCCTGTCATTTTTACTAGTTTTTTCTTTTCATGTAACTTTTTCTGCTCTTTTACCTACATTTTTCATGGAAAATCTGATTATTTTCTCAATATTTTTATATTATACTGCTATTTTTATGTATATACTGCGCTGAAACCCGCATTTCCTAAACTACTATGAAAGTTTTTGATCTTTAACCAACTTTTTCCTCTCATTTTTACTAGTTTCTTCTTTTCATATAACTTTTTCTGCTCTTTTACCTACTTTTTTCATGGAAAATCTGATTATTTTCTTAATATTTTTATATTACATATATATATACTGCGATGAAACCCGCATTTCCTAAACTACTATGAAAGTTTTTGATCTTTAACCAACTTTTTCCTGTCATTTTTACTAGTTTCTTCTTTTCATATAACTTTTTCTGCTCTTTTACCTACTTTTTTCATGGAAAATCTGATTATTTTCTCAATATTTTTATATTATACTGCTATTTTTATATATATACTGCGCTGAAACCCGCATTTCCATTTTTCATGGAAAATCTGATAATTTTCTCAATATTTTAACCAACTTTTTCCTGTGATTTTTACTAGTTTCTTCTTTTCATATAACTTTTCTGCTCTTTTACCTACATTTTTCATGGAAAATCTGATAATTTTCTCAATATTTTTATATTATATATAAATACTGCGCTGAAACCCGCATTTCCTAAACTACTATGAAAGTTTTTGATCTTTAACCAACTTTTTCCTGTCATTTTTACTAGTTTCTTCTTTTCATATAACTTTTTCTGCTCTTTTACCTACATATTTCATGGAAAATCTGATTATTTTCTCAATATTTTTATATTATATATATATATACTGCGCTAAAACCTGCATTTCCTAAGCTACTTTGAAAGTTTTTGATCTTAAACCAACTTTTTCCTGTGATTTTTACTAGTTTCTTCTTTTCATATAACTTTTTCTGCTCTTTTACCTACATTTTTCATGGAAAATCTGATTATTTTCTCAATATTTTTATATTATATTTATATACTGCGCTGAAACCCGCATTGCCTAAACTACTATGAAAGTTTTTGATCTTTGACCAACTTTTTCCTGTGATTTTTAGAAGTTTCTTCTTTTCATATAACTTTTTCTGCTCTTTTACCTACATTTTTCATGGAAAATCTGATTATTTTCTCAATATTTTTATATTATATTTATATACTGCGCTGAAACCCGCATTTCCTAAACTACTATGAAAGTTTTTGATCTTTAACCAACTTTTTCCTGTCATTTTTACTAGTTTTTTCTTTTCATGTAACTTTTTCTGCTCTTTTACCTACATTTTTCATGGAAAATCTGATTATTTTCTCAATATTTTTATATTATACTGCTATTTTTATGTATATACTGCGCTGAAACCCGCATTTCCTAGACTACTATGAAAGTTTTTGATCTTTAACCAACTTTTTCCTGTCATTTTCACTAGTTTCTTCTTTTCATATAACTTTTTCTGCTCTTTTACCTACTTTTTGCATGGAAAATCTGATTATTTTCTCAATATTTTTATAATATATATATACTGCGCTAAAACCTGCATTTCCTAAACTACTATGAAAGTTTTAGATCTTTAACCAACTTTTTCCTGTGATTTTTACTAGTTTCTTCTTTTCATATAACTTTTTCTGCTCTTTTACCTACTTTTTTCATGGAAAATCTGATAATTTTCTCAATATTTTTATATTATACTTATATACTGCGCTGAAACCCGCATTTCCTAAACCACTATGAAAGTTTTTGATCTTTAACCAACTTTTTCCTGTCATTTTTACTAGTTTCTTCTTTTCATATAACTTTTTCTGCTCTTTTACCTACTTTTTTCATGGAAAATCTGATTATTTTCTCAATATTTTTATATTATATATATATACTGCGCTGAAACCCGCATTTCCTAAACAACTATGAAAGTTTTTCATCTTTAACCAACTTTTTCCTGTGATTTTTACTAGTTTCTTCTTTTCATATAACTTTTTCTGCTCTTTTACCTACATTTTTCATGGAAAATCTGATAATTTTCTCAATATTTTTATATTATACTGCTATTTTTATATATATACTGCGCTGAAACCCGCATTTCCTAAACTACTATGAAAGTTTTTGATCTTTAACCAACTTTTTCCTGTGATTTTTACTAGTTTCTTCTTTTCATATAACTTTTTCTGCTCTTTTACCTACATTTTTCATGGAAAATCTGATTATTTTCTCAATATTTTTATATTATATTTATATACTGCGCTGAAACTCGCATTTCCTAAACTACTATGAAAGTTTTTGATCTTTAACCAACTTTTTCCTGTGATTTTTACTAGTTTCTTCTTTTCATATAACTTTTTCTGCTCTTTTACCTACATTTTTCATGGAAAGTCTGATTATTTTCTCAATATTTTTATATTATATATATATATACTGCGCTAAAACCCGCATTTCCTAAACTACTATGAAAGTTTTTGATCTTTAACCAACTTTTTCCTGTGATTTTTACTAGTTTCTTCTTTTCATATAACTTTTTCTGCTCTTTAACCTACATTTTTCATGGAAAATCTGATAATTTTCTCAATATTTTTATATTATATTTATATACTGCGCTGAAACCCGCATTTCCTTAACTACTATGAAAGTTGTTGATCTTTAACCAACTTTTTCCTGTCATTTTTACTAGTTTCTTCTTTTCATATAACTTTTTCTGCTCTTTTACTTACTTTTTTCATGGAAAATCTGATTATTTTCTCAATATTTTTATATTACATATATATATACTGCGCTGAAACCCGCATTTCCTAAACTACTATGAAAGTTTTTGATCTTTAACAAACTTTTTCCTGTGATTTTTACTAGTTTCTTCTTTTCATATAACATTTTCTGCTCTTTTACCTACTTTTTTCATGGAAAATCTTCTCAATATTTTTATATTATATATATGTACTGCGCTGAAACCCGCATTTCCTAAACTACTATGAAAGTTTTTGATCTTTAACCAACTTTTTCCTGTGATTTTTACTAGTTTCTTCTTTTCATATAACTTTTTCTGCTCTTTTACCTACATATTCCATGGAAAATCTGATAATTTTCTCAATATTTTTATATTATATATATATACTGCGCTGAAACCCGCATTTCCTAAAATACTATGAAAGTTTTTGATCTTTAACCAACTTTTTCCTGTTATTTTTACTAGTTTCTTCTTTTCATATAACTTTTTCTGCTCTTTTACCTACATTTTTCATGGAAAATCTGATTATTTTCTCAATATTTTTATATTATATATATATATATACTGCGCTGAAACCCGCATTTCCTGAACTACTATGAAAGTTTTTGATCTTTAACCAACTTTTTTCTGTGATTTTTACTAGTTTCTTCTTTTCATATAACTTTTTCTGCTCTTTTACCTACATTTTTCATGGAAAATCTGATTATTTTCTCAATATTTTTATATTATATTTATATACTGCGCTGAAACCCGCATTGCCTAAACTACTATGAAAGTTTTTGATCTTTGACCAACTTTTTCCTGTGATTTTTAGAAGTTTCTTCTTTTCATATAACTTTTTCTGCTCTTTTACCTACATTTTTCATGGAAAATCTGATTATTTTCTCAATATTTTTATATTATATTTATATACTGCGCTGAAACCCGCATTTCCTAAACTACTATGAAAGTTTTTGATCTTTAACCAACTTTTTCCTGTCATTTTTACTAGTTTTTTCTTTTCATGTAACTTTTTCTGCTCTTTTACCTACATTTTTCATGGAAAATCTGATTATTTTCTCAATATTTTTATATTATACTGCTATTTTTATGTATATACTGCGCTGAAACCCGCATTTCCTAGACTACTATGAAAGTTTTTGATCTTTAACCAACTTTTTCCTGTCATTTTCACTAGTTTCTTCTTTTCATATAACTTTTTCTGCTCTTTTACCTACTTTTTGCATGGAAAATCTGATTATTTTCTCAATATTTTTATAATATATATATACTGCGCTAAAACCTGCATTTCCTAAACTACTATGAAAGTTTTAGATCTTTAACCAACTTTTTCCTGTGATTTTTACTAGTTTCTTCTTTTCATATAACTTTTTCTGCTCTTTTACCTACTTTTTTCATGGAAAATCTGATAATTTTCTCAATATTTTTATATTATACTTATATACTGCGCTGAAACCCGCATTTCCTAAACCACTATGAAAGTTTTTGATCTTTAACCAACTTTTTCCTGTCATTTTTACTAGTTTCTTCTTTTCATATAACTTTTTCTGCTCTTTTACCTACTTTTTTCATGGAAAATCTGATTATTTTCTCAAATACTATGAAAGTTTTTGATCTTTAACCAACTTTTTCCTGTTATTTTTACTAGTTTCTTCTTTTCATATAACTTTTTCTGCTCTTTTACCTACATTTTTCATGGAAAATCTGATTATTTTCTCAATATTTTTATATTATATATATATATATACTGCGCTGAAACCCGCATTTCCTGAACTACTATGAAAGTTTTTGATCTTTAACCAACTTTTTTCTGTGATTTTTACTAGTTTCTTCTTTTTATATAACTTTTTCTGCTCTTTTACCTACATATTTCATGGAAAATCTCAGTATTTTTATATTATACTGCTATTTTTATGTATATACTGCGCTGAAACCCGCATTTCCTAAACTACTATGAAAGTTTTTGATCTTTAACCAACTTTTTCCTGTGATTTTTACTAGTTTCTTCTTTTCATATAACTTTTTTTGCTCTTTTACCTACATTTTTCATGGAAAATCTGATTATTTTCTCAATATTTTTATATTATATTTATATACTGCGCTGAAACCCGCATTTCCTAAACTACTATGAAAGTTGTTGATCTTTAACCAACTTTTTTATGTCATTTTTACTAGTTTCTTCTTTTCATATAACTTTTTCTGCTCTTTTACCTACTTTTTCCATGGAAAATCTGATAATTTTCTCAATATTCATTTCCTAAACTACTATGAAAGTTTTTGATCTTTACCCAACTTTTTCCTGTGATTTTTACTAGTTTCTTCTTTTCATATAACTTTTTCTGCTCTTTTACCTACTTTTTTCATGGAAAATCTGATTATTTTCTCAATATTTTTATATTACATGTATATATACTGCCATGAAACCCATATTTCCTAAACTACTATGAAAGTTTTTGATCTTTAACCAACTTTTTCCTGTCATTTTTACTAGTTTCTTCTTTTCATATAACTTTTTCTGCTCTTTTACCTACTTTTTTCATTAAAAATCTGATTATTTTCTCAATATTTTTATATTATACTGCTATTTTTATATATATACTGCGCTGAAACCCGCATTTCCTAAACTACTATGAAAGTTTTTGATCTTTAACCAACTTTTTCCTGTCATTTTTACTAGTTTCTTCTTTTCATATAACTTTTTCTGCTCTTTTACCTACTTTTTTCATGGAAAATCTGATAGTTTTCTCAATATTTTTATATTATATTTATATACTGCGCTGAAACCCGCATTTCCTAAACTACTATGAAAATTTTTGATCTTTAACCAACTTTTTCCTGTCATTTTTACTAGTTTCTTCTTTTCATATAACTTTTTCTGCTCTTTTACCTACTTTTTTCATGGAAAATCTGATTATTTTCTCAATATTTTTATATTACATATATATATACTGCGCTGAAACCCGCATTTCCTAAACTACTATGAAAGTTTTTGATCTTTAACCAACTTTTTCCTGTCATTTTTACTAGTTTCTTCTTTTCATATAACTTTTTCTGCTCTTTTACCTACTTTTTTCATGGAAAATCTGATAGTTTTCTCAATATTTTTATATTATATTTATATACTGCGCTGAAACCCGCATTTCCTAAACTACTATGAAAATTTTTGATCTTTAACCAACTTTTTCCTGTCATTTTTACTAGTTTCTTCTTTTCATATAACTTTTTCTGCTCTTTTACCTACTTTTTTCATGGAAAATCTGATTATTTTCTCAATATTTTTATATTACATATATATATACTGCGCTGAAACCCGCATTTCCTAAACTACTATGAAGGTTTTTGATCTTTAACAAACTTTTTTCTGTGATTTTTACTAGTTTCTTCTTTTCATATAACTTTTTCTGCTCTTTTACCTACTTTTTTCATGGAAAATCTTCTCAATATTTATATATTATATATATGTACTGCGCTGAAACCCGCATTTCCTAAAATACGATGAAAGTTTTTGATCTTTAACCAACTTTTTCCTGTGATTTTTACTAGTTTCCTCTTTTCATATAACTTTTTCTGCTCTTTTACCTACTTTTTTCATGGAAATTCTGATAGTTTTCTCAATATTTTTATATTATATTTATATACTGCGCTGAAACCCGCATTTCCTAAACTACTATGAAAATTTTTGATCTTTAACCAACTTTTTCCTGTAATTTTTACTAGTTTCTTCTTTTCATATAACTTTTTCTGCTCTTTTACCTACTTTTTTCATGGAAAATCTGATTATTTTCTCAATATTTTTATATTACATATATATATACTGCGCTGAAACCCGCATTTCCTATACTACTATGAAAGTTTTTGATCTCTAACAAACTTTTTCCTGTGATTTTTACCAGTTTCTTCTTTTCATATAACTTTTTCTGCTCTTTTACCTACTTTTTTCATGGAAAATCTTCTCAATATTTTTATATTATATATATGTACTGCGCTGAAACCCGCATTTCCTAAACTACTATGAAAGTTTTTGATCTTTAACCAACTTTTTCCTGTGATTTTTACTAGTTTCTTCTTTTCATATAACTTTTTCTGCTCTTTTACCTACATATTTCATGGAAAATCTGATAATTTTCTCAATATTTTTATATTATATATATATACTGCGCTGAAACCCGCATTTCCTAAAATACTATAAAAGTTTTTGATCTTTAACCAACTTTTTCCTGTGATTTTTACTAGTTTCTTCTTTTCATATAACTTTTTCTGCTCTTTTACCTACATTTTTCATGGAAAATCTGATTATTTTCTCAATATTTTTATATTATATATATATATATATACTGCGCTGAAACCCGCATTTCCTGAACTACTATGAAGGTTTTTGATCTTTAACCAACTTTTTCCTGTGATTTTTACTAGTTTCTTCTTTTCATATAACTTTTTCTGCTCTTTTACCTACTTTTTTCATGGAAAATCTGATTATTTTCTCAATATTTTTATATTATACTGCTATTTTTATGTATATACTGCGCTGAAACCCGCATTTCCTGAACTACTATGAAAGTTTTTGATCTTTAACCAACTTTTTCCTGTGATTTTTACTAGTTTCTTCTTTTTATATAACTTTTTCTGCTCTTTTACCTACATATTTCATGGAAAATCTGATAGTTTTCTCAATATTTTTATATTATATTTATATACTGCGCTGAAACCCGCATTTCCTAAACTACTATGAAAGTTTTTGATCTTTAACCAACTTTTTCCTGTGATTTTTACTAGTTTCTTCTTTTCATATAACTTTTTCTGCTCTTTTACCTACTTTTTTCATTAAAAATCTGATTATTTTCTCAATATTTTTATATTATACTGCTATTTTTATATATATACTGCGCTGAAACCCGCATTTCCTAAACTACTATGAAAGTTTTTGATCTTTAACCAACTTTTTCCTCTCATTTTTACTAGTTTCTTCTTTTCATATAACTTTTTCTGCTCTTTTACCTACTTTTTTCATGGAAAATCTGATTATTTTCTCAATATTTTTATATTATACTGCTATTTTTATATATATACTGCGCTGAAACCCGCATTTCCTAAACTACTATGAAAGTTTTTGATCTTTAACCAACTTTTTCCTGTGATTTTTACTAGTTTCTTGTTTTCATATAACTTTTTCTGCTCTTTTACCTACATTTTTCATGGAAAATCTGATTATTTTCTCAATATTTTTATATTATATTTATATACTGCGCTGAAACTCGCATTTCCTAAACTACTATGAAAGTTTTTGATCTTTAACCAACTTTTTCCTGTGATTTTTACTAGTTTCTTCTTTTCATACAACTTTTTCTGCTCTTTTACCTACATTTTTCATGGAAAGTCTGATTATTTTCTCAATATTTTTATATTATATATATATATACTGCGCTGAAACCCGCATTTCCTAAACTACTATGAAAGTTTTTGATCTTTAACCAACTTTTTCCTGTGATTTTTACTAGTTTCTTCTTTTCATATAACTTTTTCTGCTCTTTAACCTACATTTTTCATGGAAAATCTGATAATTTTCTCAATATTTTTATATTATATATATATACTGCGCTGAAACCCGCATTTCCTAAACAACTATGAAAGTTTTTGATTTTTAACCAACTTTTTCCTGTGATTTTTACTAGTTTCTTCTTTTCATATAACTTTTTCTGCTCTTTTACCTACTTTTTTCATGGAAAATCTGATAATTTTCTCAATATTTTTATATTATACTTATATACTGCGCTGAAACCCGCATTTCCTAAACCACTATGAAAGTTTTTGATCTTTAACCAACTTTTTCCTGTCATTTTTACTAGTTTCTTCTTTTCATATAACTTTTTCTGCTTTTTTACCTACTTTTTTCATTAAAAATCTGATTATTTTCTCAATATTTTTATATTATACTGCTATTTTTATATATATACTGCGCTGAAACCCGCATTTCCTAAACTACTATGAAAGTTTTTGATCTTTAACCAACTTTTTCCTCTCATTTTTACTAGTTTCTTCTTTTCATATAACTTTTTCTGCTCTTTTACCTACTTTTTTCATGGAAAATCTGATTATTTTCTCAATATTTTTATATTATACTGCTATTTTTATATATATACTGCGCTGAAACCCGCATTTCCTAAACTACTATGAAAGTTTTTGATCTTTAACCAACTTTTTCCTGTGATTTTTACTAGTTTCTTCTTTTCATATAACTTTTTCTGCTCTTTTACCTACATTTTTCATGGAAAATCTGATTATTTTCTCAATATTTTTATATTATATTTATATACTGCGCTGAAACTCGCATTTCCTAAACTACTATGAAAGTTTTTGATCTTTAACCAACTTTTTGATGTGATTTTTACTAGTTTCTTCTTTTCATACAACTTTTTCTGCTCTTTTACCTACATTTTTCATGGAAAGTCTGATTATTTTCTCAATATTTTTATATTATATATATATATACTGCGCTGAAACCCGCATTTCCTAAACTACTATGAAAGTTTTTGATCTTTAACCAACTTTTTCCTGTGATTTTTACTAGTTTCTTCTTTTCATATAACTTTTTCTGCTCTTTAACCTACTTTTTCCATGGAAAATCTGATAATTTTCTCAATATTTTTATATTATAATTATATACTGCGCTGAAACCCGCATTTCCTAAACTACTATGAAAGTTTTTGATCTTTACCCAACTTTTTCCTGTGATTTTTACTAGTTTCTTCTTTTCATATAACTTTTTCTGCTCTTTTACCTACTTTTTTCATGGAAAATCTGATTATTTTCTTAATATTTTTATATTACATGTATATATACTGCGATGAAACCGATATTTCCTAAACTACTATGAAAGTTTTTGATCTTTAACCAACTTTTTCCTGTCATTTTTACTAGTTTCTTCTTTTCATATAACTTTTTCTGCTCTTTTACCTACTTTTTTCATTAAAAATCTGATTATTTTCTCAATATTTTTATATTATACTGCTATTTTTATATATATACTGCGCTGGAACCCGCATTTCCTAAACTACTATGAAAGTTTTTGATCTTTAACCAACTTTTTCCTGTCATTTTTACTAGTTTCCTCTTTTCATATAACTTTTTCTGCTCTTTTACCTACTTTTTTCATGGAAATTCTGATAGTTTTCTCAATATTTTTATATTATATTTATATACTGCGCTGAAACCCGCATTTCCTAAACTACTATGAAAATTTTTGATCTTTAACCAACTTTTTCCTGTCATTTTTACTAGTTTCTTCTTTTCATATAACTTTTTCTGCTCTTTTACCTACTTTTTTCATGGAAAATCTGACTATTTTCTCAATATTTTTATATTACATATATATATACTGCGCTGAAACCCGCATTTCCTAAACTACTATGAAAGTTTTTGATCTTTAACAAACTTTTTCCTGTGTTTTTTCCTAGTTTCTTCTTTTCATATAACTTCTTCTGCTCTTTTACCTACTTTTTTCATGGAAAATCTTCTCAATATTTTTATATTATATATATGTACTGCGCTGAAACCCGCATTTCCTAAACTACTATGAAAGTTTTTGATCTTTAACCAACTTTTTCCTGTGATTTTTACTGGTTTCTTCTTTTCATATAACTTTTTCTGCTCTTTTACCTACATATTTCATGGAAAATCTGATAATTTTCTCAATATTTTTATATTATATATATATACTGCGCTGAAACCCGCATTTCCTAAAATACTATGAAAGTTTTTGATCTTTAACCAACTTTTTCCTGTCATTTTTACTAGTTTCTTCTTTTCATATAACTTTTTCTGCTCTTTTACCTATATTTTTCATGGAAAATCTGATTATTTTCTCAATATTTTTATATTATATATATATATATACTGCGCTGAAACCCGCATTTCCTGAACTACTATGAAGGTTTTTGATCTTTAACCAACTTTTTCCTGTGATTTTTACTAGTTTCTTCTTTTCATATAACTTTTTCTGCTCTTTTACCTACTTTTTTCATGGAAAATCTGATTATTTTCTCAATATTTTTATATTATACTGCTATTTTTATATATATACTGCGCTGAAACCCGCATTTCCTGAACTACTATGAAAGTTTTTGATCTTTAACCAACTTTTTCCTGTGATTTTTACTAGTTTCTTCTTTTTATATAACTTTTTCTGCTCTTTTACCTACATATTTCATGGAAAATCTGATTATTTTCTCAATATTTTTATATTATACTGCTATTTTTATGTATATACTGCGCTGAAACTCGCATTTCCTAAACTACTATGAAAGTTTTTGATCTTTAACCAACTTTTTCCTGTGATTTTTACTAGTTTCTTCTTTTCATATAACTTTTTCTGCTCTTTTACCTACATTTTTCATCGAAAATCTGACTATTTTCTCAATATTTTTATATTATACTGCTATTTTTATATATATACTGCGCTGAAACCCGCATTTCCTAAACTACTATGAAAGTTTTTGATCTTTAACCAACTTTTTCCTGTCATTTTTACTAGTTTCCTCTTTTCATATAACTTTTTCTGCTCTTTTACCTACTTTTTTCATGGAAATTCTGATAGTTTTCTCAATATTTTTATATTATATTTATATACTGCGCTGAAACCCGCATTTCCTAAACTACTATGAAAATGTTTGATCTTTAACCAACTTTTTCCTGTCATTTTTACTAGTTTCTTCTTTTCATATAACTTTTTCTGCTCTTTTACCTACTTTTTTCATGGAAAATCTGACTATTTTCTCAATATTTTTATATTACATATATATATACTGCGCTGAAACCCGCATTTCCTAAACTACTATGAAAGTTTTTGATCTTTAACAAACTTTTTCCTGTGATTTTTACTAGTTTCTTCTTTTCATATAACTTTTTCTGCTCTTTTACCTACTTTTTTCATGGAAAATCTTCTCAATATTTTTATATTATATATATGTACTGCGCTGAAACCCGCATTTCCTAAACTACTATGAATGTTTTTGATCTTTAACCAACTTTTTCCTGTGATTTTTACTGGTTTCTTCTTTTCATATAACTTTTTCTGCTCTTTTACCTACATATTTCATGGAAAATCTGATAATTTTCTCAATATTTTTATATTATATATATATACTGCGCTGAAACCCGCATTTCCTAAAATACTATGAAAGTTTTTGATCTTTAACCAACTTTTTCCTGTCATTTTTACTAGTTTCTTCTTTTCATATAACTTTTTCTGCTCTTTTACCTATATTTTTCATGGAAAATCTGATTATGTTCTCAATATTTTTATATTATATATATATATATACTGCGCTGAAACCCGCATTTCCTGAACTACTATGAAGGTTTTTGATCTTTAACCAACTTTTTCCTGTGATTTTTACTAGTTTCTTCTTTTCATATAACTTTTTCTGCTCTTTTACCTACTTTTTTCATGGAAAATCTGATTATTTTCTCAATATTTTTATATTATACTGCTATTTTTATATATATACTGCGCTGAAACCCGCATTTCCTGAACTACTATGAAAGTTTTTGATCTTTAACCAACTTTTTCCTGTGATTTTTACTAGTTTCTTCTTTTTATATAACTTTTTCTGCTCTTTTACCTACATATTTCATGGAAAATCTGATTATTTTCTCAATATTTTTATATTATACTGCTATTTTTATGTATATACTGCGCTGAAACTCGCATTTCCTAAACTACTATGAAAGTTTTTGATCTTTAACCAACTTTTTCCTGTGATTTTTACTAGTTTCTTCTTTTCATATAACTTTTTCTGCTCTTTTACCTACATTTTTCATCGAAAATCTGATTATTTTCTCAATATTTTTATATTATATTTATATACTGCGCTGAAACCCGCATTTCCTAAACTACTATGAAAGTTTTTGATCTTTAACCAACTTTTTCCTGTGATTTACTACTGAACTACTATGAAGGTTTTTGATCTTTAACCAACTTTTTCCTGTGATTTTTACTAGTTTCTTCTTTTCATATAACTTTTTCTGCTCTTTTACCTACATATTTCATGGAAAATCTGATTATTTTCTCAATATTTTTATATTATACTGCTATTTTTATGTATATACTGCGCTGAAACTCGCATTTCCTAAACTACTATGAAAGTTTTTGATCTTTAACCAACTTTTTCCTGTGATTTTTACTAGTTTCTTCTTTTCATATAACTTTTTCTGCTCTTTTACCTACATTTTTCATCGAAAATCTGATTATTTTCTCAATATTTTTATATTATATTTATATACTGCGCTGAAACCCGCATTTCCTAAACTACTATGAAAGTTTTTGATCTTTAACCAACTTTTTCCTGTGATTTTTACTAGTTTCTTCTTTTCATATAACTTTTTCTGCTCTTTTACCTACTTTTTTCATGCAAAATCTGATTATTTTCTCAATATTTTTATATTACATATATATATACTGCGCTGAAACCCGCATTTCCTAAACTACTATGAAAGTTTTTGATCTTTAACCAACTTTTTCCTGTGATTTTTACTGGTTTCTTCTTTTCATATAACTTTTTCTGCTCTTTTACCTACTTTTTTCATGGAAAATCTGATAATTTTCTCAATATTTTAATATAATATTTATATACTGCGCTGAAACCCGCATTTCCTTAACTACTATGAAAGTTTTTGTCCTTTAACCAACTTTTTCCTGTGATTTTTACTAGTTTCTTCTTTTCATATAACTTTTTTTGCTGTTTTACCTACTTTTTTCATTGAAAATCTGATTATTTTCTCAATATTTTTATATTATATTTATATACTGCGCTGAAACCCGCATTTCCTAAACTACTATGAAACTTGTTGATCTTTAACCAACTTTTTCCTGTGATTTTTACTAGTTTCTTCTTTTCATATAACTTTTTCTGCTCTTTTACCTACTTTTTTCATGGAAAATCTGATTATTTTCTCAATATTTTTATATTATATTTATATACTGCGCTGAAACCCGCATTTCCTAAACTACTATGAAAGTTTTTGATCTTTAAGGAAAATCTGATTATTTCTCAATATTTTTATATTACATATGTATACACTGCGCTGAAACCCGCATTTCCTTAACTACTATGAAAGTTTTTGATCTTTAACCAACTTTTTCCTGTGATTTTTACTAGTTTCTTCTTTCCATATAACTTTTTCTGCTCTTTTACCTACTTTTTTCATGGAAAATCTGATTATTTTCTCAATATTTTCATATTATACTGCTATTTTTATTTATATACTGCGCTGAAACCCGCATTTCCTAAACTACTATGAAAGTTGTTGATCTTTAACCAACTTTTTCCTGTGATTTTTACTAGTTTCTTCTTTTCATATAACTTTTTCTGCTCTTTTACCTACTTTTTTCACGGAAAATCTGATTATTTTCTCAATATTTTTATATTATATTTATATACTGCGCTGAAACCCGCATTTCCTAAACTACTATGAAAGTTTTTGATCTTTAAGGAAAATCTGATTATTTTCTCAATATTTGTATATTACATATATATATACTGCGCTGATACCCGCATTTCCTTAACTACTATGAAAGTTTTTGATCTTTAACCAACTTTTTCCTGTGATTTTTACTAGTTTCTTCTTTTCATATAACTTTTTCTGCTCTTTAACCTACTTTTTTCATGGAAATCTGATTATTTTCTCAATTTTTTTATATTATATAAATATACTGCGCTGAAACCCGCATTTCCTAAACTACTATGAAAGTTTTTGATCTTTAGCCAACTTTTTCCTGTCATTTTTACTAGTTTCTTCTTTTCATATAACTTTTTCTGCTCTTTTACCTACTTTTTTCATGGAAAATCTGATTATTTTCTCAATATTTTTATATTATACTGCTATTTTTATGTATATACTGCGCTGAAACCCGCATTTCCTAAACTACTATGAAAGTTGTTGATCTTTAACCAACTTTTTCCTGTCATTTTTACTAGTTTCTTCTTTTCATATAACTTTTTCTGCTCTTTTACCTACTTTTTTCATGGAAAATCTGATTATTTTCTCAATATTTTTATATTATACTGCTATTTTTATGTATATACTGCGCTGAAACCCGCATTTCCTAAGCTACAATGAAAGTTTTTGATCTTTAACCAACTTTTTCCTGTGATTTTTACTAGTTTCTTCTTTTCATATAACTTTTTCTGCTCTTTTACCTACTTTTTTTTATGGAAAATCTGATTATTTTCTCAATATTTTTATATTACATATATATATACTGCGCTGATACCCGCATTTCCTTAACTACTATGAAAGTTTTTGATCTTTAACCAATTTTTTCCTGTGATTTTTACTAGTTTCTTCTTTTCATATAACTTTTTCTGCTCTTTTACCTACTTTTTTTATGGAAAATCTGATTATTTTCTCAATATTTTTATATTATATATATACTGCGCTGAAACCCGCATTTCCTAAACTACTATGAAAGTTTTTGATCTTTAGCCAACTTTTTCCTGTCATTTTTACTAGTTTCTTCTTTTCATATAACTTTTTCTGCTCTTTTACCTACTTTTTTCATGGAAAATCTGATTATTTTCTCAATATTTTTATATTATACTGCTATTTTTATATATATACTTCGCTGAAACCCGCATTTCCTAAACTACTATGAAAGTTTTTGATCTTTAGCCAACTTTTTCCTGTCATTTTTACTAGTTTCTTCTTTTCATATCACTTTTTCTGCTCTTTTACCTACTTTTTTCATGGAAAATCTGATTATTTTCTCAATATTTTTATATTATACTGCTATTTTTATATATATACTGCGCTGAAACCCGCATTTCCTAAACTACTATGAAAGTTTTTGATCTTTAACCAACTTTTTCCTGTCATTTTTACTAGTTTCCTCTTTTCAACTTTTTCTGCTCTTTTACCTACTTTTTTCATGGAAAATCTGATTATTTTCTCAATATTTTTATATTATGTATATATACTGCGCTGAAACCCGCATTTCCTAAACTACTATGAAAGTTGTTGATCTTTAACCAACTTTTTCCTGTGATTTTTACTAGTTTCTTCTTTCCATATAACTTTTTCTGCTCTTTTACCTACTTTTTTCATGGAAAATCTGATTATTTTCTCAATATTTTTATATTATACTGCTATTTTTATGTATATACTGCGCTGAAACCCGCATTTCCTAAACTACAATGAAAGTTTTTGATCTTTAACCAACTTTTTCCTGTGATTTTTACTAGTTTCTTCTTTTCATATAACTTTTTCTGCTCTTTTACCTACTTTTTTCATGGAAAATCTGATTATTTTCTCAATTTTTTTATATTACATATATATATACTGCGCTGATACCCGCATTTCCTTAACTACTATGAAAGTTTTTGATCTTTAACCAACTTTTTCCTGTGATTTTTACTAGTTTCTTTTTTTCATATAACTTTTTCTGCTCTTTTACCTACTTTTTTTTATGGAAAATCTGATTATTTTCTCAATATTTTTATATTATATATATACTGCGCTGAAACCCGCATTTCCTAAACTACTATGAAAGTTTTTGATCTTTAGCCAACTTTTTCCTGTCATTTTTACTAGTTTCTTCTTTTCATATAACTTTTTCTGCTCTTTTACCTACTTTTTTCATGGAAAATCTGATTATTTTCTCAATATTTTTATATTATACTGCTATTTTTATATATATACTGCGCTGAAACCCGCATTTCCTAAACTACTATGAAAGTTTTGATCTTTAGCCAACTTTTTCCTGTCATTTTTACTAGTTTCTTCTTTTCATATAACTTTTTCTGCTCTTTTACCTACTTTTTTCATGGAAAATCTGATTATTTTCTCAATATTTTTATATTATACTGCTATTTTTATGTATATACTGCGCTGAAACCCGCATTTCCTATACTGCTATGAAAGTTTTCGATCTTTAACCAACTTTTTCCTGTGATTTCTGCTCTTTTACCTACTTTTTTCATGGAAAATCTGATTATTTTCTCAATATTTTTATATTATATATATATATATACTGCGCTGAAACCCGCATTTCCTAAACTACTATGAAAGTTGTTGATCTTTAACCAACTTTTTCCTGTGATTTTTACTAGTTTCTACTTTTCTTATAACTTTTTCTGCTCTTTTACCTACTTTTTCATGGAAGATCTGATTATTTTCTCAATATTTTTATATTACATATATATATATACTGCGCTGAAACCCGCATTTCTTGAACTACTATGAAAGTTTTTGATCTTTAAAAAACTTTTTCCTGTGATTTTTACTAGTTTCTTCTTTTCATATAACTTGTTCTGCTCTTTTACCTACATTTTTCATGGAAAATCTGATTATTTTCTCAATATTTTTATATTACATATATATATACTGCGCTGAAACCCGCATTTCCTAAACTACTATGAAAGTTTTTGATCTTTAACCAACTTTTTCCTGCCATTTTTACTAGTTTCTTCTTTTCATATAACTTTTTCTGCTCTTTTACCTACTTTTTTCATTCAAAGTCTGATTATTTTCTCAATATTTTTATATTATATATATATACTGCGCTGAAACCCGCATTTCCTTAACTACTATGAACGTTTTTGATCTTTAACCAACTCTTTCCTGTCATTTTTACTAGTTTCTTCTTTTCATATAACTTTTTCTGCTCCTTTACCTACATTTTTCATAGAAAATCTGATAATTTTCTCAATATTTTTATTTTATATTTATATACTGCGCTGAAACCCGCATTTCCTAAACTACTATGAAAGTTTTTGATCTTTAACCAACTTTTTCCTGTCATTTTTACTAGTTTCTTCTTTTCATATAACTTTTTCTGCTCTTTTACCTACTTTTTTCATGGAAAATCTGATTAATTTCTCAATATTTTTATATTATACTGCTATTTTTATATATCTACTGCGCTAAAACCCGCATTTCTTAAACTACTATGAAAGTTTTTGATCTTTAACCAACTTTTTCCTGTGATTTTTACTAGTTTCTTCTTTTCATTTAACTTTTTCTGCTCTTTTACCTACTTTTTTCATGGAAAATCTGATTATTTTCTCAATATTTTTATATTACATAGATATATACTGCGCTGAAACCCGCATTTAATAAACTACTATGAAAGTTTTTGATCTTTAACCAACTTTTTCCTGTCATTTTTACTAGTTTCTTCTTTTCATATAACTTTTTCTGCTCTTTTACCTACTTTTTTCATGGAAAATCTGACTATTTTCTCAATATTTTTAAATTATACTGCTATTTTTATGTATATACTGCGCTGAAACCCGCATTTCCTAAACTACTGTGAAAGTTTTTGATCTTTAACCAACTTTTTCCTGTAATTTTTACTAGTTCCTTCTTTTCATATAACTTTTTCTGCTCTTTTACCTACTTTTTCATGGAAAATCTGATTATTTTCTCAATATTTTTATATTATACTGCTATTTTTATGTATATACTGCGCTGAAACCCGCATTTCCTAAACTACTATGAAAGTTTTTGATCTTTAACCAACTTTTTCCTGTCATTTTTACTAGTTTCTTCTTTTCATTTAACTTTTTCTGCTCTTTTACCTACTTTTTTCATGGAAAATCTGATTATTTTCTCAATATTTTTATATTACATAGATATATACTGCGCTGAAACCCGCATTTCCTAAACTACTATGAAAGTTTTTGATCTTTAACCAACTTTTTCCTGTCATTTTTACTAGTTTCTTCTTTTCATATAACTTTTTCTGCTCTTTTACCTACTTTTTTCATGGAAAATCTGATTATTTTCTCAATATTTTTATATTATACTGCTATTTTTATGTCTATACTGCGCTGAAACCCGAATTTCCTAAACTACTATGAAAGTTGTTGATCTTTAACCAACTTTTTCCTGTCATTTTTACTAGTTTCTTCTTTTCATATAACTTTTTCTGCTCTTTTACCTACTTTTTTCATGGAAAATCTGATTATTTTCTCAATATTTTTATATTATACTGCTATTTTTATGTATATACTGCGCTGAAACCCGCATTTCCTAAACTACTATGAAAGTTTTTGATCTTTAAACAACTTTTTCCTGTCATTTTTACTAGTTTCTTCTTTTCATATAACTTTTTCTGCTCTTTTACCTACTTTTTTCATGGAAAATCTGATAATTTTCTCAATATTATTATATTATACAGCTATTTTTATGTATATACTGCGTTTAAACCCGCATTTCCTAAACTACTATGAAAGTTGTTGATCTTTAACCAACTTTTTCCTGTGATTTTTACTAGTTTCTACTTTTCATATAACTTTTTCTGCTCTTTTACCTACTTTTTTCATGGAAAATCTGATAATTTCCTCAATATTTTTATATTATATTTATATACTGCGCTGAAACCCGCATTTCCTAACCTACTATGAAAGTTTTTGATCTTTAACCAACTTTTTCCTGTCATTTTTACTAGTTTCTTCTTTTCATATAACTTTTTCTGCTCTTTTACCTACTTTTTTCATGGAAAATCTGATTATTTTCTCAATATTTTTATATTATATATATACTGCGCTGAAACCCGCATTTCCTAAACTACTATGAAAGTTGTTGATCTTTAACCAACTTTTTCCTGTCATTTTTACTAGTTTCTTCTTTTCATATAACTTTTTCTGCTCTTTTACCTACTTTTTTCATGGAAAATCTGATTATTTTCTCAATATTTTTATATTATACAGCTATTTTTATGTATATACTGCGCTGAAACCCGCATTTCCTAAACTACTATGAAAGTTTTTGATCTTTAACCAACTTTTTCCTGTCATTTTTACTAGTTTCTCCTTTTCATATAACTTTTTCTGCTCTTTTACCTACTTTTTTTCATGGAAAATCTGATTATTTTCTCAATATTTTTATATTGTACTGCTATTTTTATGTATATACTGCGCTGAAACCCGCATTTCCTAAACTACTATGAAAGTTGTTAATCTTTAACCAACTTTTTCCTGTCATTTTTACTAGTTTCTTCTTTTCATATAACTTTTTCTGCTCTCTTACCTACTTTTTTCATGGAAAATCTGATTATTTTCTCAATATTTTTATATTATACAGCTATTTTTATGTATATACTGCGCTGAAACCCGCATTTCCTAAACTACTATGAAAGTTTTTGATCTTTAACCAACTTTTTCCTGTCATTTTTACTAGTTTCTTCTTTTCATATAACTTTTTCTGCTCTTTTACCTACTTTTTTCATGGAAAATCTGATTATTTTCTCAATATTTTTATATTATACTGCTATTTTTATGTATATACTGCGCTGAAACCCGCATTTCCCAAACTACTATGAAAGTTGTTGATCTTTAACCAACTTTTTCCTGTCATTTTTACTAGTTTCTTCTTTTCATATAACTTTTTCTGCTCTTTTACCTACTTTTTTCATGGAAAATCTGATTATTTTCTCAATATTTTTATATTATACTGCTATTTTATGTATATACTGCGCTGAAACCCGCATTTCCTAAACTACTATGAAAGTTGTTGATCTTAAACCAACTTTTTCCTGTGATTTTTACTAGTTTCTTCTTTTCATATAACTTTTTCTTCTCTTTTACCTACTTTTTTCATGGAAAATCTGATTATTTTCTCAATATTTTTATATTACATATATATATACTGCGCTGAAACCCGCATTTCCTTAACTACTATGAAAGTTTTTGAGCTTTAACCAACTTTTTCCTGTGATTTTTACTAGTTTCTTCTTTTCATATAACTTTTTCTGCTCTTTTACCTACTTTTTTTTATGGAAAATCTGATTATTTTCTCAATATTTTTATATTATATATATACTGCGCTGAAACCCGCATTTCCTAAACTACTATGAAAGTTTTTGATCTTTAGCCAACTTTTTCCTGTCATTTTTACTAGTTTCTTCTTTTCATATAACTTTTTCTGCTCTTTTACCTACTTTTTTCATGGAAAATCTGATTATTTTCTCAATATTTTTATATTATACTGCTATTTTTATATATATACTGCGCTGAAACCCGCATTTCCTAAACTACTATGAAAGTTTTGATCTTTAGCCAACTTTTTCCTGTCATTTTTACTAGTTTCTTCTTTTCATATAACTTTTTCTGCTCTTTTACCTACTTTTTTCATGGAAAATCTGATTATTTTCTCAATATTTTTATATTATACTGCTATTTTTATGTATATACTGCGCTGAAACCCGCATTTCCTATACTGCTATGAAAGTTTTCGATCTTTAACCAACTTTTTCCTGTGATTTCTGCTCTTTTACCTACTTTTTTCATGGAAAATCTGATTATTTTCTCAATATTTTTATATTATATATATATATATATACTGCGATGAAACCCGCATTTCCGAAACTACTATGAAAGTTGTTGATCTTTAACCAACTTTTTCCTGTGATTTTTACTAGTTTCTACTTTTCTTATAACTTTTTCTGCTCTTTTACCTACTTTTTCATGGAAGATCTGATTATTTTCTCAATATTTTTATATTACATATATATATATACTGCGCTGAAACCCGCATTTCTTGAACTACTATGAAAGTTTTTGATCTTTAAAAAACTTTTTCCTGTGATTTTTACTAGTTTCTTCTTTTCATGTAACTTGTTCTGCTCTTTTACCTACATTTTTCATGGAAAATCTGATTATTTTCTCAATATTTTTATATTACATATATATATACTGCGCTGAAACCCGCATTAACTAAACTACTATGAAAGTTTTTGATCTTTAACCAACTTTTTCCTGCCATTTTTACTAGTTTCTTCTTTTCATATAACTTTTTCTGCTCTTTTACCTACTTTTTTCATTCAAAGTCTGATTATTTTCTCAATATTTTTATATTATATATATATACTGCGCTGAAACCCGCATTTCCTTAACTACTATGAACGTTTTTGATCTTTAACCAACTCTTTCCTGTCATTTTTACTAGTTTCTTCTTTTCATATAACTTTTTCTGCTCCTTTACCTACATTTTTCATAGAAAATCTGATAATTTTCTCAATATTTTTATTTTATATTTATATACTGCGCTGAAACCCGCATTTCCTAAACTACTATGAAAGTTTTTGATCTTTAACCAACTTTTTCCTGCCATTTTTACTAGTTTCTTCTTTTCATATAACTTTTTCTGCTCTTTTACCTACTTTTTTCATTCAAAGTCTGATTATTTTCTCAATATTTTTATATTATATATATATACTGCGCTGAAACCCGCATTTCCTTAACTACTATGAACGTTTTTGATCTTTAACCAACTCTTTCCTGTCATTTTTACTAGTTTCTTCTTTTCATATAACTTTTTCTGCTCCTTTACCTACATTTTTCATAGAAAATCTGATAATTTTCTCAATATTTTTATTTTATATTTATATACTGCGCTGAAACCCGCATTTCCTAAACTACTATGAAAGTTTTTGATCTTTAACCAACTTTTTCCTGTCATTTTTACTAGTTTCTTCTTTTCATATAACTTTTTCTGCTCTTTTACCTACTTTTTTCATGGAAAATCTGATTAATTTCTCAATATTTTTATATTATACTGCTATTTTTATATATCTACTGCGCTAAAACCCGCATTTCTTAAACTACTATGAAAGTTTTTGATCTTTAACCAACTTTTTCCTGTGATTTTTACTAGTTTCTTCTTTTCATATAACTTTTTCTGCTCTCTTACCTACTTTTTTCATAGAAAATCTGATAATTTTCTCAATATTTTTATATTATATTTATATACTGCGCTGAAACCCGCATTTCCTAAACTACTATGAAAGTTTTTGATCTTTAACCAACTTTTTCCTGTGATTTTTACTAGTTTCTTCTTTTCATATAACTTTTTCTGCTTTTTACCTACTTTTTCATAGAAAATCTGATAATTTTCTCAATATTTTTATACTTTATATATATATACTGCGCTGAAACCCGCATTTCCTAAACTACTATGAAAGTTGTTGATCTTTAACCAACTTTTTCCCGTGATTTTTACTAGTTTCTTCTTTTCATATAACTTTTTCTGCTCTTTTACCTACTTTTTTCATGGAAGATCTGATTATTTTCTCAATATTTTTATATTATACTGCTATTTTTATACATATACTGCGATGAAACCCGCATTTCCTAAACTACTATGAAAGTTTTTGATCTTTAACCAACTTTTTCCTGTGATTTTTACTAGTTTCTTCTTTTCATATAACTTTTTCTGCTCTTTTACCTACTTTTTTCATGGAAAATCTGACTATTTTCTCAATATTTTTAAATTATACTGCTATTTTTATGTATATACTGCGCTGAAACCCGCATTTCCTAAACTACTGTGAAAGTTTTTGATCTTTAACCAACTTTTTCCTGTAATTTTTACTAGTTCCTTCTTTTCATATAACTTTTTCTGCTCTTTTACCTACTTTTTTCATGGAAAATCTGATTATTTTCTCAATATTTTTATATTATACTGCTATTTTTATGTATATACTGCGCTGAAACCCGCATTTCCTAAACTACTATGAAAGTTGTTGATCTTAAACCAACTTTTTCCTGTCATTTTTACTAGTTTCTTCTTTTCATATAACTTTTTCTTCTCTTTTACCTACTTTTTTCATGGAAAATCTGATTATTTTCTCAATATTTTTATATTACATATATATATACTGCGCTGAAACCCGCATTTCCTTAACTACTATGAAAGTTTTTGATCTTTAACCAACTTTTTCCTGTGATTTTTACTAGTTTCTTCTTTTCATATAACTTTTTCTGCTCTTTTACCTACTTTTTTTTATGGAAAATCTGATTATTTTCTCAATATTTTTATATTATATATATACTGCGCTGAAACCCGCATTTCCTGAACTACTATGAAAGTTTTTGATCTTTAGCCAACTTTTTCCTGTCATTTTTACTAGTTTCTTCTTTTCATATAACTTTTTCTGCTCTTTTACCTACTTTTTTCATGGAAAATCTGATTATTTTCTCAATATTTTTATATTATACTGCTATTTTTATATATATACTGCGCTGAAACCCGCATTTCCTAAACTACTATGAAAGTTTTGATCTTTAGCCAACTTTTTCCTGTCATTTTTACTAGTTTCTTCTTTTCATATAACTTTTTCTGCTCTTTTACCTACTTTTTTCATGGAAAATCTGATTATTTTCTCAATATTTTTATATTATACTGCTATTTTTATGTATATACTGCGCTGAAACCCGCATTTCCTATACTGCTATGAAAGTTTTCGATCTTTAACCAACTTTTTCCTGTGATTTCTGCTCTTTTACCTACTTTTTTCATGGAAAATCTGATTATTTTCTCAATATTTTTATATTATATATATATATATACTGCGATGAAACCCGCATTTCCGAAACTACTATGAAAGTTGTTGATCTTTAACCAACTTTTTCCTGTGATTTTTACTAGTTTCTACTTTTCTTATAACTTTTTCTGCTCTTTTACCTACTTTTTCATGGAAGATCTGATTATTTTCTCAATATTTTTATATTACATATATATATATACTGCGCTGAAACCCGCATTTCTTGAACTACTATGAAAGTTTTTGATCTTTAAAAAACTTTTTCCTGTGATTTTTACTAGTTTCTTCTTTTCATGTAACTTGTTCTGCTCTTTTACCTACATTTTTCATGGAAAATCTGATTATTTTCTCAATATTTTTATATTACATATATATATATACTGCGCTGAAACCCGCATTAACTAAACTACTATGAAAGTTTTTGATCTTTAACCAACTTTTTCCTGCCATTTTTACTAGTTTCTTCTTTTCATATAACTTTTTCTGCTCTTTTACCTACTTTTTTCATTCAAAGTCTGATTATTTTCTCAATATTTTTATATTCTATATATATACTGCACCGTAACCCGCATTTCCTTAACTACTATGAACGTTTTTGATCTTTAACCAACTCTTTCCTGTCATTTTTACTAGTTTCTTCTTTTCATATAACTTTTTCTGCTCCTTTACCTACATTTTTCATAGAAAATCTGATAATTTTCTCAATATTTTTATTTTATATTTATATACTGCGCTGAAACCCGCATTTCCTAAACTACTATGAAAGTTTTTGATCTTTAACCAACTTTTTCCTGCCATTTTTACTAGTTTCTTCTTTTCATATAACTTTTTCTGCTCTTTTACCTACTTTTTTCATTCAAAGTCTGATTATTTTCTCAATATTTTTATATTATATATATATACTGCGCTGAAACCCGCATTTCCTTAACTACTATGAACGTTTTTGATCTTTAACCAACTCTTTCCTGTCATTTTTACTAGTTTCTTCTTTTCATATAACTTTTTCTGCTCCTTTACCTACATTTTTCATAGAAAATCTGATAATTTTCTCAATATTTTTATTTTATATTTATATACTGCGCTGAAACCCGCATTTCCTAAACTACTATGAAAGTTTTTGATCTTTAACCAACTTTTTCCTGTCATTTTTACTAGTTTCTTCTTTTCATATAACTTTTTCTGCTCTTTTACCTACTTTTTTCATGGAAAATCTGATTAATTTCTCAATATTTTTATATTATACTGCTATTTTTATATATCTACTGCGCTAAAACCCGCATTTCTTAAACTACTATGAAAGTTTTTGATCTTTAACCAACTTTTTCCTGTGATTTTTACTAGTTTCTTCTTTTCATATAACTTTTTCTGCTCTCTTACCTACTTTTTTCATAGAAAATCTGATAATTTTCTCAATATTTTTATATTATATTTATATACTGCGCTGAAACCCGCATTTCCTAAACTACTATGAAAGTTTTTGATCTTTAACCAACTTTTTCCTGTGATTTTTACTAGTTTCTTCTTTTCATATAACTTTTTCTGCTTTTTACCTACTTTTTCATAGAAAATCTGATAATTTTCTCAATATTTTTATACTTTATATATATATACTGCGCTGAAACCCGCATTTCCTAAACTACTATGAAAGTTGTTGATCTTTAACCAACTTTTTCCCGTGATTTTTACTAGTTTCTTCTTTTCATATAACTTTTTCTGCTCTTTTACCTACTTTTTTCATGGAAGATCTGATTATTTTCTCAATATTTTTATATTATACTGCTATTTTTATACATATACTGCGATGAAACCCGCATTTCCTAAACTACTATGAAAGTTTTTGATCTTTAACCAACTTTTTCCTGTGATTTTTACTAGTTTCTTCTTTTCATATAACTTTTTCTGCTCTTTTACCTACTTTTTTCATGGAAAATCTGACTATTTTCTCAATATTTTTAAATTATACTGCTATTTTTATGTATATACTGCGCTGAAACCCGCATTTCCTAAACTACTGTGAAAGTTTTTGATCTTTAACCAACTTTTTCCTGTAATTTTTACTAGTTCCTTCTTTTCATATAACTTTTTCTGCTCTTTTACCTACTTTTTTCATGGAAAATCTGATTATTTTCTCAATATTTTTATATTATACTGCTATTTTTATGTATATACTGCGCTGAAACCCGCATTTCCTAAACTACTATGAAAGTTTTTGATCTTTAACCAACTTTTTCCTGTCATTTTTACTAGTTTCTTCTTTTCATTTAACTTTTTCTGCTCTTTTACCTACTTTTTTCATGGAAAATCTGATTATTTTCTCAATATTTTTATATAACATAGATATATACTGCGCTGAAACCCGCATTTCCTAAACTACTATGAAAGTTTTTGATCTTTAACCAACTTTTTCCTGTCATTTTTACTAGTTTCTTCTTTTCATATAACTTTTTCTGCTCTTTTACCTACTTTTTTCATGGAAAATCTGATTATTTTCTCAATATTTTTATATTATACTGCTATTTTTATGTCTATACTGCGCTGAAACCCGAATTTCCTAAACTACTATGAAAGTTGTTGATCTTTAACCAACTTTTTCCTGTCATTTTTACTAGTTTCTTCTTTTCATATAACTTTTTCTGCTCTTTTACCTACTTTTTTCATGGAAAATCTGATTATTTTCTCAATATTTTTATATTATACTGCTATTTTTATGTATATACTGCACTGAAACCCGCATTTCCTAAACTACTATGAAAGTTTTTGATCTTTAAACAACTTTTTCCTGTCATTTTTACTAGTTTCTTCTTTTCATATAACTTTTTCTGCTCTTTTACCTACTTTTTTCATGGAAAATCTGATAATTTTCTCAATATTTTTATATTATACAGCTATTTTTATGTATATACTGCGTTTAAACCCGCATTTCCTAAACTACTATGAAAGTTGTTGATCTTTAACCAACTTTTTCCTGTGATTTTTACTAGTTTCTACTTTTCATATAACTTTTTCTGCTCTTTTACCTACTTTTTTCATGGAAAATCTGATAATTTCCTCAATATTTTTATATTATATTTATATACTGCGCTGAAACCCGCATTTCCTAACCTACTATGAAAGTTTTTGATCTTTAACCAACTTTTTCCTGTCATTTTTACTACTTTCTTCTTTTCATATAACTTTTTCTGCTCTTTTACCTACTTTTTTCATGGAAAATCTGATTATTTTCTCAATATTTTTATATTATATATATACTGCGCTGAAACCCGCATTTCCTAAACTACTATGAAAGTTGTTGATCTTTAACCAACTTTTTCCTGTCATTTTTACTAGTTTCTTCTTTTCATATAACTTTTTCTGCTCTTTTACCTACTTTTTTCATGGAAAATCTGATTATTTTCTCAATATTTTTATATTATACAGCTATTTTTATGTATATACTGCGCTGAAACCCGCATTTCCTAAACTACTCTGAAAGTTTTTGATCTTTAACCAACTTTTTCCTGTCATTTTTACTAGTTTCTCCTTTTCATATAACTTTTTCTGCTCTTTTACCTACTTTTTTTCATGGAAAATCTGATTATTTTCTCAATATTTTTATATTGTACTGCTATTTTTATGTATATACTGCGCTGAAACCCGCATTTCCTAAACTACTATGAAAGTTGTTAATCTTTAACCAACTTTTTCCTGTCATTTTTACTAGTTTCTTCTTTTCATATAACTTTTTCTGCTCTCTTACCTACTTTTTTCATGGAAAATCTGATTATTTTCTCAATATTTTTATATTATACAGCTATTTTTATGTATATACTGCGCTGAAACCCGCATTTCCTTAACTACTATGAAAGTTTTTGATCTTTAACCAACTTTTTCCTGTCATTTTTACTAGTTTCTTCTTTTCATATAACTTTTTCTGCTCTTTTACCTACTTTTTTCATGGAAAATCTGATTATTTTCTCAATATTTTTATATTATACTGCTATTTTTATGTATATACTGCGCTGAAACCCGCATTTCCCAAACTACTATGAAAGTTGTTGATCTTTAACCAACTTTTTCCTGTCATTTTTACTAGTTTCTTCTTTTCATATAACTTTTTCTGCTCTTTTACCTACTTTTTTCATGGAAAATCTGATTATTTTCTCAATATTTTTATATTATACTGCTATTTTATGTATATACTGCGCTGAAACCCGCATTTCCTAAACTACTATGAAAGTTGTTGATCTTAAACCAACTTTTTCCTGTGATTTTTACTAGTTTCTTCTTTTCATATAACTTTTTCTTCTCTTTTACCTACTTTTTTCATGGAAAATCTGATTATTTTCTCAATATTTTTATATTACATATATATATACTGCGCTGAAACCCGCATTTCCTTAACTACTATGAAAGTTTTTGAGCTTTAACCAACTTTTTCATGTGATTTTTACTAGTTTCTTCTTTTCATATAACTTTTTCTGCTCTTTTACCTACTTTTTTTTATGGAAAATCTGATTATTTTCTCAATATTTTTATATTATATATATACTGCGCTGAAACCCGCATTTCCTAAACTACTATGAAAGTTTTTGATCTTTAGCCAACTTTTTCCTGTCATTTTTACTAGTTTCTTCTTTTCATATAACTTTTTCTGCTCTTTTACCTACTTTTTTCATGGAAAATCTGATTATTTTCTCAATATTTTTATATTATACTGCTATTTTTATATATATACTGCGCTGAAACCCGCATTTCCTAAACTACTATGAAAGTTTTGATCTTTAGCCAACTTTTTCCTGTCATTTTTACTAGTTTCTTCTTTTCATATAACTTTTTCTGCTCTTTTACCTACTTTTTTCATGGAAAATCTGATTATTTTCTCAATATTTTTATATTATACTGCTATTTTTATATATATACTGCGCTGAAACCCGCATTTCCTATACTGCTATGAAAGTTTTCGATCTTTAACCAACTTTTTCCTGTGATTTCTGCTCTTTTACCTACTTTTTTCATGGAAAATCTGATTATTTTCTCAATATTTTTATATTATATATATATATATACTGCGCTGAAACCCGCATTTCCTAAACTACTATGAAAGTTGTTGATCTTTAACCAACTTTTTCCTGTGATTTTTACTAGTTTCTACTTTTCTTATAACTTTTTCTGCTCTTTTACCTACTTTTTCATGGAAGATCTGATTATTTTCTCAATATTTTTATATTACATATATATATATACTGCGCTGAAACCCGCATTTCTTGAACTACTATGAAAGTTTTTGATCTTTAAAAAACTTTTTCCTGTGATTTTTACTAGTTTCTTCTTTTCATATAACTTGTTCTGCTCTTTTACCTACATTTTTCATGGAAAATCTGATTATTTTCTCAATATTTTTATATTACATATATATATACTGCGCTGAAACCCGCATTTCCTAAACTACTATGAAAGTTTTTTATCTTTAACCAACTTTTTCCTGCCATTTTTACTAGTTTCTTCTTTTCATATAACTTTTTCTGCTCTTTTACCTACTTTTTTCATTCAAAGTCTAATTATTTTCTCAATATTTTTATATTATATATATATACTGCGCTGAAACCCGCATTTCCTTAACTACTATGAACGTTTTTGATCTTTAACCAACTCTTTCCTGTCATTTTTACTAGTTTCTTCTTTTCATATAACTTTTTCTGCTCCTTTACCTACATTTTTCATAGAAAATCTGATAATTTTCTCAATATTTTTTATTTTATATTTATATACTGCGCTGAAACCCGCATTTCCTAAACTACTATGAAAGTTTTTGATCTTTAACCAACTTTTTCCTGTCATTTTTACTAGTTTCTTCTTTTCATATAACTTTTTCTGCTCTTTTACCTACTTTTTTCATGGAAAATCTGATTAATTTCTCAATATTTTTATATTATACTGCTATTTTTATATATCTACTGCGCTAAAACCCGCATTTCTTAAACTACTATGAAAGTTTTTGATCTTTAACCAACTTTTTCCTGTGATTTTTACTAGTTTCTTCTTTTCATATAACTTTTTCTGCTCTCTTACCTACTTTTTTCATAGAAAATCTGATAATTTTCTCAATATTTTTATATTATATTTATATACTGCGCTGAAACCCGCATTTCCTAAACTACTATGAACGTTTTTGATCTTTAACCAACTTTTTCCTGTGATTTTTACTAGTTTCTTCTTTTCATATAACTTTTTCTGCTTTTTACCTACTTTTTTCATAGAAAATCTGATAATTTTCTCAATATTTTTATACTTTATATATATATACTGCGCTGAAACCCGCATTTCCTAAACTACTATGAAAGTTGTTGATCTTTAACCAACTTTTTCCCGTGATTTTTACTAGTTTCTTCTTTTGATATAACTTTTTCTGCTCTTTTACCTACTTTTTTCATGGAAGATCTGATTATTTTCTCAATATTTTTATATTATACTGCTATTTTTATACATATACTGCGATGAAACCCGCATTTCCTAAACTACTATGAAAGTTTTTGATCTTTAACCAACTTTTTCCTGTGATTTTTACTAGTTTCTTCTTTTCATATAACTTTTTCTGCTCTTTTACCTACTTTTTTCATGGAAAATCTGACTATTTTCTCAATATTTGTAAATTATACTGCTATTTTTATGTATATACTGCGCTGAAACCCGCATTTCCTAAACTACTGTGAAAGTTTTTGATCTTTAACCAACTTTTTCCTGTAATTTTTACTAGTTCCTTCTTTTCATATAACTTTTTCTGCTCTTTTACCTACTTTTTTCATGGAAAATCTGATTATTTTCTCAATATTTTTATATTATACTGCTATTTTTATGTATATACTGCGCTGAAACCCGCATTTCCTAAACTACTATGAAAGTTTTTGATCTTTAACCAACTTTTTCCTGTCATTTTTACTAGTTTCTTCTTTTCATTTAACTTTTTCTGCTCTTTTACCTACTTTTTTCATGGAAAATCAGATTATTTTCTCAATATTTTTATATTACATAGATATATACTGCGCTGAAACCCGCATTTCCTAAACTACTATGAAAGTTTTTGATCTTTAACCAACTTTTTCCTGTCATTTTTACTAGTTTCTTCTTTTCATATAACTTTTTCTGCTCTTTTACCTACTTTTTTCATGGAAAATCTGATTATTTTCTCAATATTTTTATATTATACTGCTATTTTTATGTCTATACTGCGCTGAAACCCGAATTTCCTAAACTACTATGAAAGTTGTTGATCTTTAACCAACTTTTTCCTGTCATTTTTACTAGTTTCTTCTTTTCATATAACTTTTTCTGCTCTTTTACCTACTTTTTTCATGGAAAATCTGATTATTTTCTCAATATTTTTATATTATACTGCTATTTTTATGTATATACTGCGCTGAAACCCGCATTTCCTAAACTAACATGAAAGTTTTTGATCTTTAACCAACTTTTTCCTGTCATTTTTACTAGTTTCTTCTTTTCATATAACTTTTTCTGCTCTTTTACCTACTTTTTTCATGGAAAATCTGATAATTTTCTCAATATTTTTATATTATACAGCTATTTTTATGTATATACTGCGTTGAAACCCGCATTTCCTAAACTACTATGAAAGTTGTTGATCTTTAACCAACTTTTTCCTGTGATTTTTACTAGTTTCTACTTTTCATATAACTTCTTCTGCTCTTTTACCTACTTTTTTCATGGAAAATCTGATAATTTCCTCAATATTTTTATATTATATTTATATACTGCGCTGAAACCCGCATTTCCTAACCTACTATGAAAGTTTTTGATCTTTAACCAACTTTTTCCTGTCATTTTTACTAGTTTCTTCTTTTCATATAACTTTTTCTGCTCTTTTACCTACTTTTTTCATGGAAAATCTGATTATTTTCTCAATATTTTTATATTATATATATACTGCGCTGAAACCCGCATTTCCTAAACTACTATGAAAGTTGTTGATCTTTAACCAACTTTTTCCTGTCATTTTTACTAGTTTCTTCTTTTCATATAACTTTTTCTGCTCTTTTACCTACTTTTTTCATGGAAAATCTGATTATTTTCTCAATATTTTTATATTATACAGCTATTTTTATGTATATACTGCGCTGAAACCCGCATTTCCTAAACTACTATGAAAGTTTTTGATCTTTAACCAACTTTTTCCTGTCATTTTTACTAGTTTCTCCTTTTCATATAACTTTTTCTGCTCTTTTACCTACTTTTTTTCATGGAAAATCTGATTATTTTCTCAATATTTTTATATTGTACTGCTATTTTTATGTATATACTGCGCTGAAACCCGCATTTCCTAAACTACTATGAAAGTTGTTAATCTTTAACCAACTTTTTCCTGTCATTTTTACTAGTTTCTTCTTTTCATATAACTTTTTCTGCTCTCTTACCTACTTTTTTCATGGAAAATCTGATTATTTTCTCAATATTTTTATATTATACAGCTATTTTTATGTATATACTGCGCTGAAACCCGCATTTCCTAAACTACTATGAAAGTTGTTGATCTTAAACCAACTTTTTCCTGTGATTTTTACTAGTTTCTTCTTTTCATATAACTTTTTCTTCTCTTTTACCTACTTTTTTCATGGAAAATCTGATTATTTTCTCAATATTTTTATATTACATATATATATACTGCGCTGAAACCCGCATTTCCTTAACTAATATGAAAGTTTTTGAGCTTTAACCAACTTTTTCCTGTTATTTTTACTAGTCTCTTCTTTTCATATAACTTTATCTGCTCTTTTACCTACTTTTTTCATGGAAAATCTGATTATTTTCTCAATATTTTTATATTATATTTATATACTGCGCTGAAACCCGCATTTCCTAAACTACTATGAAAGTTTTTGATCTTTAACCAACTTTTTCCTGTCATTTTTACTAGTTTCTTCTTTTTATATAACTTTTTCTGCTCTTTTACCTACATTTTTCATGGAAAATCTGATAATTTTTTCATTATTTTTATATTATATTTATATACTGCGCTGAAACCCGCATTTCCTAAACTGCTATGAAAGTTTTTGATCTTTAACCAACTTTTTCCTGTGATTTTTACTAGTTTCTTCTTTTCATATAACTTTTTCTGCTCTTTTACCTACATTTTTCATGGAAAATCTGATAATTTTCTCAATATTTTTATATTATATTTATATACTGCGCTGAAACCCGCATTTCCTAAACTACTATGAAAGTTTTTGATCTTTAACCAACTTTTTCCTGTCATTTTTACTAGTTTCTTCTTTTCATATAACTTTTTCTGCTCTTTTACCTACTTTTTTCATGGAAAATCTGATAATTTTCGCAATATTTTTATATTATATTTATATACTGCGCTGAAACCCGCATTTCCTAAACTACTATGAAAGTTTTTGATCTTTAACCAACTTTTTCCTGTGATTTTTACTAGTTTCTTCTTTTCATATAACTTTTTCTGCTCTTTTACCTACATTTTTCATGGAAAATCTGATTAATTTCTCAATATTTTTATATTATACTGCTATTTTTATGTATATACTGCGCTGAAACCCGCATTTCCTAAACTACTATGAAAGTTTTTGATCTTTAACCAACTTTTTCCTGTCATTTTTACTAGTTTCTTCTTTTCATATAACTTTTTCTGCTCTTTTACCTAAATTTTTCATGGAAAATCTGATAATTTTCTCAATATTTTTATATTATATATATACTGCACTAAAACCTGCATTTCCTAAACTACTATGAAAGTTTTTGATCTTTAACCAACTTTTTCCTGTGATTTTTACTAGTTTCTTCTTTTCATATGACTTTTTCTGCTCTTTTACCTACTTTTTTCATGGAAAATCTGATTAATTTCTCAATATTCTTATATTATACTGCTATTTTTATGTATATACTGCGCTGAAACCCGCATTTCCTAAACTACTATGAAAGTTTTTGATCTTTAACCAACTTTTTCCTGTGATTTTTACTAGTTTCTTCTTTTCATATAACTTTTTCTGCTCTTTTACCTACTTTTTTCATGGAAAATCTGATTATTTTCTCAATATTTTTATATTATACTGCTATTTTTATGTGTATACTGCGCTGAAACCCGCATTTCCTAAACTACTATGAAAGTTTTTGATCTTTAACCAACTTTTTCCTGTCATTTTTACTAGTTTCTTCTTTTCATATAACTTTTTCTGCTCTTTTACCTACTTTTTTCATGGAAAATCTGATTATTTTCTCAATATTTTTATATTATACTGCTATTTCTATGTATATACTGCGCTGAAACCCGCATTTCCTAAACTACTATGACAGTTGTTGATCTTTAACCAACTTTTTCCTGTCATTTTTACTAGTTTCTTCTTTTCATATAACTTTTTCTGTTCTTTTACCTACTTTTTTCTTGGAAAATCTGATTATTTTCACAATATTTTTATATTACATATATATATACTGCGCTGAAACCCGCATTTCCTAAGCTACTATGAAAGTTTTTGATCTTTAACCAACTTTTTCCTGCCATTTTTACTAGTTTCTTCTTTTCATATAACTTTTTCTGCTCTTTTACCTACTTTTTTCATGGAAAATCTGATTATTTTCTCAATATTTTAATATTATACTGCTATTTTTTGTGTATATACTGCACTGAAACCCGCATTTCCTAAACTACTATGAAAGTTTTTGATCTTTAACCAACTTTTTCCTGCCATTTTTACTAGTTTCTTCTTTTCATATAACTTTTTTTGCTCTTTTACCTACTTTTTTCATGGAAAATCTGATTATTTTCTCAATATTTTTATATTATACAGCTATTTTTATGTATATACTGCGCTGAAACCCGCATTTCCTAAACTACTATGAAAGTTTTTGATCTTTAAGCAACTTTTTCCTGTCATTTTTACTAGTTTCTTCTTTTCATATAACTTTTTCTGCTCTTTTACCTACTTTTTTCATGGAAAATCTGATTATTTTCTCAATATTTTTATATTATACAGCTATTTTTATGTATATACTGCGCTGAAACCCGCATTTCCTTAACTACTATGAAAGTTTTTGATCTTTAACCAACTTTTTCCTGTCATTTTTACTAGTTTCTTCTTTTCATATAACTTTTTCTGCTCTTTTACCTACTTTTTTTCATGGAAAATCTGATTATTTTCTCAATATTTTTATATTATACTGCTATTTTTATGTATATACTGCGCTGAAACCCGCATTTCCTAAACTACTATGAAAGTTGTTAATCTTTAACCAACTTTTTCCTGTCATTTTTACTAGTTTCTTCTTTTCATATAACTTTTTCTGCTCTCTTACCTACTTTTTTCATGGAAAATCTGATTATTTTCTCAATATTTTTATATAATACAGCTATTTTTATGTATATACTGCGCTGAAACCCGCATTTCCTAAGCTACTATGAAAGTTTTTGATCTTTAACCAACTTTTTCCTGTCATTTTTACTAGTTTCTTCTTTTCATATAACTTTTTCTGCTCTTTTACCTACTTTTTTCATGGAAAATCTGATTATTTTCTCAATATTTTTATATTATATATATATATATATATACTGCGCTGAAACCCGCATTTCCTAAACTACTATGAAAGTTGTTGATCTTTAACCAACTTTTTCCTGTGATTTTTACTGGTTTCTTCTTTTCATATAACTTTTTCTGCTCTTTTACCTACTTTTTTCATGGAAAATCTGATTATTTTCTCAATATTTTTTTATTATACTGCTATTTTTATGTATATACTGCGCTGAAACCCGCATTTCCTAAGCTACTATGAAAGTTGTTGATCTTTAACCAACTTTTTCCTGTCATTTTTACTAGTTTCTTCTTTTGATATAACTTTTTCTGCTCTTTTACCTACTTTTTTCATGGAAAATCTGCATATTTTCTCAATATTTTTATATTATACTGCTATTTTTATGTATATACTGCGCTGAAACCCGCATTTCCTAAACTACTATGAAAGTTGTTGATCTTTAACCAACTTTTTCCTGTCATTTTTACTAGTTTCTTCTTTTCATATAACTTTTTCTGCTCTTTTACCTACTTCTTTCATTTAAAATCTGATTATTTTCTCAATATTTTTATATTATACAGCTATTTTTATGTATATACTGCGCTGAAACCCGCATTTCCTAAACTACTATGAATGTTTTTGATCTTTAACCAACTTTTTCCTGTCATTCTTACTAGTTTCTTCTTTTCATATAACTTGTTCTGCTCTTTTACCTACTTTTTTCATGGAAAATCTGATTATTTTCTCAATATTTTTATATTATACAGCTATTTTTATGTATATACTGCGCTGAAACCCGCATTTCCTAAACTACTATGAAAGTTTTTGATCTTTAACCAACTTTTTCCTGTCATTTTTACTAGTTTCTTCTTTTCATATAACTTTTTCTGCTCTTTTACCTACTTTTTTCATGGAAAATCTGATTATTTTCTCAATATTTTTATATTATATATATATATACTGCGCTGAAACCTGCATTTCCTAAACAACTATGAAAGTTGTTGATCTTTAACCAACTTTTTCCTGTGATTTTTACTAGTTTCTTCTTTTCATATAACTTTTTCTGCTCTTTTACCTACTTTTTTCATGGAAAATCTGATTATTTTCTCAATATTTTTATATTATACTGCTATTTTTATGTATATACTGCGCTGAAACCCGCATTTCCTAAACTACTATGAAAGTTGTTGATCTTTAACCAACTTTTCACTGTCATTTTTACTAGTTTCTTTATTTCATATAACTTTTTCTGCTCTTTTACCTACTTTTTTCATGGAAAATCTGATTATTTTCTCAATATTTTTATATTATACTGCTATTTTTATGTATATACTGCGCTGAAACCCGCATTTCCTAAACTACTATGAAAGTTTTTGATCTTTAACCAACTTTTTCCTGTCATTTTTACTAGTTTCTTCTTTTCATATAACTTTTTCTGTTCTTTTACCTACATTTTTCATGGAAAATCTAATAATTTTCTCAATATTTTTATATTATATATATACTGCGCTAAAACCTGCATTTCCTAAACTACTATGAAAGTTTTTGATCTTTAACCAACTTTTTCCTGTCATTTTTACTAGTTTCTTCTTTTCATATAACTTTTTCTGCTCTTTTACCTACTTTTTTCATGGAAAATCTGATTATTTTCTCAATATTTTTATATTATACTTCTATTTCTATGTATATACTGCGCTGAAACCCGCATTTCCTAAACTACTATGACAGTTGTTGATCTTTAACCAACTTTTTCCTGTGATTTTTACTAGTTTCTTCTTTTCATATAACTTTTTCTGTTCTTTTACCTACTTTTTTCATGGAAAATCTGATTATTTTCACAATATTTTTATATTACATATATATATACTGCGCTGAAACCCGCATTTCCTAAACTACTATGAAAGTTTTTGATCTTTAACCAACTTTTTCCTGCCATTTTTACTAGTTTCTTCTTTTCATATAACTTTTTCTGCTCTTTTACCTACTTTTTTCATGGAAAATCTGATTATTTTCTCAATATTTTAATATTATACTGCTATTTTTTGTGTATATACTGCGCTGAAACCCGCATTTCCTAAACTACTATGAAAGTTTTTGATCTTTAACCAACTTTTTCCTGTGATTCTTACTAGTTTCTTCTTTTCATATAACTTTTTCTGCTCTTTTACCTACATTTTTCATGGAAAATCTGATAATTTTCTCAATGTTCTTATATTATACTGCTATTTTTTTATATATACTAAGCTGAAACCCGCATTTCCTAAGCTACAATGAAAGTTTTTGATCTTTAAATAACTTTTTCCTGTCATTTTTACTAGTTTCTTCTTTTCATATAACTTTTTCTGCTCTTTTACCTACTTTTTTCATTCAAAGTCTGATTATTTTCTCAATATTTTTATATTATACAGCTATTTTTATGTATATACTGCGCTGAAACCCGCATTTCCTAAACTACTATGAAAGTTTTTGATCTTTAACCAACTTTTTCCTGTGATTTTTACTAGTTTCTTCTTTTCATATAACTTTTTCTGCTCTTTTACCTACTTTTTTCATGGAAAATCTGATTATTTTCTCAATATTTTTATATTATACTGCTATTTTTATGTATATACTGCGCTGAAACCCGCATTTCCGACACTACTATGAAAGTTGTTGATCTTTAACCAACTTTTTCCTGTCATTTTTACTAGTTTCTCCTTTTCATATAACTTTTTCTGCTCTTTCACCTATTTTTTTCATGGAAAATCTGATTATTTTCTCAATATTTTTATATTATATATATATACACTGCGCTGAAACCCGCATTTCCTAAACTACTATGAAAGTTGTTGATCTTTAACCAACTTTTTCCTGTGATTTTTACTAGTTTCTTCTTTTCATATAACTTTTTCTGCTCTTTTACCTACTTTTTTCATGGAAAATCTGATTATTTTCTCAATATTTTTATATTATACTGCTATTTTTATGTATATACTGCGCTGAAACCCGCATTTTCTAAACTACTATGAAAGTTGCTGATCTTTAACCAACTTTTTCCTGTCATTTTTACTAGTTTCTTCTTTTCATATAACTTTTTCTGCTCTTTTACCTACTTTTTTTCATGGAAAATCTGATTATTTTCTCAATATTTTTATATTATACTGCTATTTTTATGTATATACTGCGCTGAAACCCGCATTTCCTAAACTACTATGAAAGTTGTTGATCTTTAACCAACTTTTTCCTGTCATTTTTACTAGTTTCTTCTTTTCATATAACTTTTTCTGCTCTTTTACCTACATTTTTCATGGAAAATCTGATAATTTTCTCAATATTTTTATATTATATATATATACTGCGCTAAAACCAGCATTTCCTAAACTACTATGAAAGTTTTTGATCTTTAACCAACTTTTTTCCTGTGATTTTTACTAGTTTCTTCTTTTCATATAACTTTTTCTGCTCTTTTACCTACTTTTTTCATGGAAAATCTGATTATTTTCTCAATATTTTAATATTATACTGCTATTTTTGTGTATATTCTGCGCTGAAACCCGCATTTCCTAAACTACTATGAAAGTTTTTGATCTTTAACCAACTTTTTCCTGTCCTTTTTACTAGTTTCTTCTTTTGATATAACTTTTTCTGCTCTTTTACCTACTTTTTTCATGGAAAATCTGATTATTTTCTCAATATTTTAATATTATACTGCTATTTTTATGTATATACTGCGCTGAAACCCGCATTTCCTAAACTACTATGAAAGTTTTTGATCTTTAACCAACTTTTTCCTGTGATTTTTACTAGTTTCTTCTTTTCATATAACTTTTTCTGCTCTTTTACCTACTTTTTTCATGGAAAATCTGATTATTTTCTCAATATATTTATATTATACTGCTATTTTTATGTATATACTGCGCTGAAACCCGCATTTCCTAAACTACTATGAAAGTTTTTGATCTTTAACCAACTTTTTCCTGTCATTTTTACTAGTTTCTTCTTTTCATATAACTTTTTCTGCTCTTTTACCTACTTTTTTCATGGAAAATCTTTTTATTTTCTCAATATTTTTATATTATACTGCCATTTTTATGTTTATACTGCGCTGAAACCCGCATTTCCTAAACTACTATGACTAACTTTTTCCTGTGATTTTTACTAGTTTCTTCTTTTCATATAACTTGTTCTGCTCTTTTACCTACTTTTTTCATGGAAAATCTGATTATTTTCTCAATATTTTAATATTGTACTGCTATTTTTGTGTATATACTGCGCTGAAACCCGCATTTTCTAAGCTACTATGAAAGTTTTTGATCTTTAACCAACTTTTTCCTGTGATTTTTACTAGTTTTCTTCTCATATAACTTTTTCTGCAATTTTACCTACTTTTTTCATGGAAAATCTGATTATTTTCTCAATATTTTTATATTATATTTATATACTGCGCTGAAACCCGCATTTCCTAAACTACTATGAAGGTTTTTGATCTTTAACCAACTTTTTCCTGTGATTTTTACTAGTTTCTTCTTTTCATATAACTTTTTCTGCTCTTTTACCTTCTCTTTTCATGGAAAATCTGATTATTTTCTCAATATTTTTATATTATACTGCTATTTTTATGTATATACTGCGATGAAACCCGCATTTCCTAAACTACTATGAAAGCTTTTGATCTTTAACCAACTTTTTCCTGTCATTTTTACTAGTTTCTTCTTTTCATATAACTTTTTCTGCTCTTTTACCTACTTTTTTCATGGAAAATCTGATTATTTTCTCAATATTTTTATATTACATATATATATACTGCGCTGAAACCCGCATTTCCTAAACTACTATGAAAGTTTTTGATCTTTAACCAACTTTTTCCTGTCATTTTTACTAGTTTCTTCTTTTCATATAACTTTTTCTGCTCTTTTACCTACTTTTTTCATGGAAAATCTGATTATTTTCTCAATATTTTTATATTATACTGCTATTTTTATGTATATACTGCGCTGAAACCCGCATTTCCTAAACTACTATGAAAGTTTTTGATCTTTAACCAACTTTTTCCTGTGATTTTTACTAGTTTCTTCTTTTCATATAACTTTTTCTGCTCTTTTACCTACTTTTTTCATGGAAAATCTGATTATTTTCTCAATATATTTATATTATACTGCTATTTTTATGTATATACTGCGCTGAAACCCGCATTTCCTAAACTACTATGAAAGTTTTTGATCTTTAACCAACTTTTTCCTGTCATTTTTACTAGTTTCTTCTTTTCATATAACTTTTTCTGCTGTTTTACCTACTTTTTTCATGGAAAATCTTTTTATTTTCTCAATATTTTTATATTATACTGCCATTTTTATGTATATACTGCGCTGAAACCCGCATTTCCTAAACTACTATGACTAACTTTTTCCTGTGATTTTTACTAGTTTCTTCTTTTCATATAACTTTTTCTGCTCTTTTACCTACTTTTTTCATGGAAAATCTGATTATTTTCTCAATATTTTTATATTAGACTGCTATTTTTATGTATATACTGCGCTAAAACCCGCATTTCCTAAACTACTATGAAAGTTTTTGATCTTTAACCAACTTTTTCCTGTGATTTTTACTAGTTTTCTTCTCATATAACTTTTTCTGCAATTTTACCTACTTTTTTCATGGAAAATCTGATTATTTTCTCAATATTTTTATATTATATTTATATACTGCGCTGAAACCCGCATTTCCTAAACTACTATGAAAGTTTTTGATCTTTAACCAACTTTTTCCTGTGATTTTTACTAGTTTCTTCTTTTCATATAACTTTTTCTGCTCTTTTACCTACTCTTTTCATGGAAAATCTGATTATTTTCTCAATATTTTTATATTACATATATACTGCGCTGAAACCCGCATTTCCTAAACTACTATGAAAGTTTTTGATCTTTAACCAACTTTTTCCTGTCATTTTTACTAGTTTCTTCTTTTCATATAACTTTTTCTGCTCTTTTACCTACTTTTTTCATGGAAAATCTGATTATTTTCTCAATATTTTTATAATATACTGCTATTTTGATGTATATACTGCGCTGCATCCCGCATTTCCTAAACTACTATGAAAGTTTTTGATCTTTAACCAACTTTTTCCTGTCATTTTTACTAGTTTCTTCTTTTCATATAACTTTTTCTGCTCTTTTACCTACATTTTTCATGGAAAATCTGATAATTTTCTCAATATTTTTATATTATATATAGATACTGCGCTAAAACCTGCATTTCCTAAACTACTATGAAAGATTTTGATCTTTAACCAACTTTTTCCTGTGATTTTTACTAGTTTCTTCTTTTCATATAACTTGTTCTGCTCTTTTACCTACTTTTTTCATGGAAAATCTGATTATTTTCTCAATATTTTAATATTGTACTGCTATTTTTGTGTATATACTGCGCTGAAACCCGCATTTTCTAAGCTACTATGAAAGTTTTTGATCTTTAACCAACTTTTTCCTGTGATTTTTACTAGTTTCTTCTTTTCATATAACTTTTTCTGCTCTTTTACCTACTTTTTTCATGGAAAATCTGATTATTTTCTCAATATTTTTATATTATACTGATATTTTTATATATATACTGCGATGAAACCCGCATTTCCTAAACTACTATGAAAGTTTTTGATCTTTAACCAACTTTTTCCTGTGATTTTTACTAGTTTCTTCTTTTCATATAACTTTTTCTGCTCTTTTACCTACTTTTTTCATGGAAAATCTGATTATTTTCTCAATACTTTTATATTATACTGCTATTTTTATGTATATACTGCGCTGAAACCCGCATTTCCTAAACTACTATGAAAGTTTTTGATCTTTAACCAACTTTTTCCTGTCATTTTTACTAGTTTCTTCTTTCAATATAACTTTTTCTGCTCTTTTGCCTACATTTTTCATGGAAGATCTGATAATTTTCTCAATATTTTTATATTATATATATATACTGCGCTAAAACCTGCATTTCCTAAACTACTATGAAAGTTTTTGATCTTTAACCAACTTTTTCCTGTGATTTTTTTCTAGTTTCTTCTTTTCATATAACTTTTTCTGCTCTTTTACCTACCTTTTTCATGGAAAATCTGATTATTTTCTCAATATTTTAATATTATACTGCTATTTTTGTGTATATACTGCGCTGAAACCCGCATTTGCTAAACTACTATGAAAGTTTTTGATCTTTAACCAACTTTTTCCTGTCATTTTTACTAGTTTCTTATTTTCATATAACTTTTTCTGCTCTTTTACTTACTTTTTTCATGGAAAATCTGATTATTTTCTCAATATTTTTATATTACATATATATATATACTGCGCTGAAACCCGCATTTCCTAAACTACTATGCAAGTTTTTGATCTTTAACCAACTTTTTCCTGTGATTTTTACTAGTTTCTTCTTTTCATATAACTTTTTCTGCTCTTTTACCTACTTTTTTCATGGAAAATCTGATTATTTTCTCAATATTTTTATATTATACTGCTATTTTTATGTATATACTGCGCTGAAACCCGCATTTCCTAAACTACTATGAAAGTTTTTGATCTTTAACCAACTTTTTCCTGTCATTTTTACTAGTTTCTTCTTTTCATATAACTTTTTCTGCTCTTTTACCTACATTTTTTATGGAAAATCTGATAATTTTCTCAATATTTTTATAATATATATACATACTGCGCTAAAACCTGCATTTCCTAAACTACTATGAAAGTTTTTGATCTTTAACCAACTTTTTCCTGTGATTTTCACTAGTTTCTTCTTTTCATATAATTTTTTGTGCTCTTTTACCTACTCTTTTCATGGAAAATCTGATTATTTTCTCAATATTTGTATATTATACTGCTATTTTTATGTATATACTGCGCTGAAACCCGCATTTCCTAAACTACTATGAAAGTTTTTGATCTTTAACCAACTTTTTCCTGTCATTTTTACTAGTTTCTTCTTTTCATATAACTTTTTCTGCTCTTTTACCTACTTTTTTCATGGAAAATCTGATTATTTTCTCAATATTTTTATATAACATATATATATACTGCGCTGAAACCCGCATTTCCTAAACTACTATGAAAGTTTTTGATCTTTAACCAACTTTTTCCTGTCATTTTTACTAGTTTCTTCTTTTCATATAACTTTTTCTGCTCTTTTACCTACTTTTTTCATGGAAAATCTGTTAATTTTCTCAATATTTTTATATTATACTGCTATTTTTATGTATATACTGCGCTGAAACCCGCATTTCCTAAACTACTATGAAAGTTTTTGATCTTTAACCAACTTTTTCCTGTCATTTTTACTAGTTTCTTCTTTTCATATAACTTTTTCTGCTCTTTTACCTACTTTTTTCATGGAAAATCTGATTATTTTCTCAATATTTTTATATTACATATATATATACTGCGCTGAAACCCGCATTTCCTTAACTACTATGAAAGATTTTGATCTTTAACCAACTTTTTCCTGTGATTTTTACTAGTTTCTTCTCTTCATATAACTTTTTCTGCTCTTTTACCTACTTTTTTCATGGAAAATCTGATTATTTTCTCAATATTTTTATATTATACTGCTATTTTTATGTATATACTGCGCTGAAACCCGCATTTCCTAAACTACTATGAAAGTTTTTGATCTTTAACCAACTTTTTCCTGTCATTTTTACTAGTTTCTTCTTTCAATATAACTTTTTCTGCTCTTTTGCCTACATTTTTCATGGAAAATCTGATAATTTTCTCAATATTTTTATATTATATATATATACTGCGCTAAAACCTGCATTTCCTAAACTACTATGAAAGTTTTTGATCTTTAACCAACTTTTTCCTGTGATTTTTTCTAGTTTCTTCTTTTCATATAACTTTTTCTGCTCTTTTACCTACCTTTTTCATGGAAAATCTGATTATTTTCTCAATATTTTAATATTATACTGCTATTTTTGTGTATATACTGCGCTGAAACCCGCATTTCCTAAACTACTATGAAAGTTTTTGATCTTTAACCAACTTTTTCCTGTCATTTTTACTAGTTTCTTATTTTCATATAACTTTTTCTGCTCTTTTACCTACTTTTTTCATGGAAAATCTGATTATTTTCTCAATATTTTTATATTACATATATATATATACTGCGCTGAAACCCGCATTTCCTAAACTACTATGCAGGTTTTTGATCTTTAACCAACTTTTTCCTGTGATTTTTACTAGTTTCTTCTTTTCATATAACTTTTTCTGCTCTTTTACCTACTTTTTTCATGGAAAATCTGATTATTTTCTCAATATTTTATATTATACTGCTATTTTTATGTATATACTGCGCTGAAACCCGCATTTCCTAAACTACTATGAAAGTTTTTGATCTTTAACCAACTTTTTCCTGTCATTTTTACTAGTTTCTTCTTTTCATATAACTTTTTCTGCTCTTTTACCTACTTTTTTCATGGAAAATCTGATTATTTTCTCAATATTTTTATTTTATACTGCTATTTTTATGTATATACTGCGCTGAAACCCGCATTTCCTAAACTACTATGAAAGTTTTTGATCTTTAACCAACTTTTTTCCTGTCATTTTTACTAGTTTCTTCTTTTCATATAACTTTTTCTGCTCTTTTACCTACTTTTTCATGGAAAATCTGATTATTTTCTCAATATTTTTATATTATACACATACTGCGCTGAAACCCGCATTTCCTAAACTACTATGAAAGTTTTTGATCTTTAACCAACTTTTTCCTGTCATTTTTACTAGTTTCTTCTTTTCATATAACTTTTTCTGCTCTTTTACCTACTTTTTTCATGGAAAATCTGATTATTTTCTCAATATTTTTATATTATACTGCTATTTTTATGTATATACTGCGCTGAAACCCGCATTTCCTAAACTACTATGAAAGTTTTTGATCTTTAACCAACTTTTTCCTGTCATTTTTACTAGTTTCTTCTTTTTCATATAACTTTTTCTGCTCTTTTACCTACTTTTTTCATGGAAAATCTGATTATTTTCTCAATATTTTTATATTACATATATATATACTGCGCTGAAACCCGCATTTCCTTAACTACTATGAAAGTTTTTGATCTTTTACCAACTTTTTTCCTGTGATTTTTACTAGTTTCTTCTTTTCATATAACTTTTTCTGCTCTTTTACCTACTTTTCTCAGGGAAAATCTGATTATTTTCTCAATATTTTTATATTATACTGCTATTTTTATGTATATACTGCGATGAAACCGCATTTCCTAAACTACTATGAAAGTTTTTGATCTTTAACCAACTTTTTCCTGTCATTTTTACTAGTTTCTTCTTTTCATATAACTTTTTCTGCTCTTTTACCTACTTTTTTCATGGAAAATCTGATTATTTTCTCAATATTTTTATATTATACTGCTATTTTTATGTATATACTGCGCTGAAACCCGCATTTCCTAAACTACTATGAAAGTTTTTGATCTTTAACCAACTTTTTCCTGTCATTTTTACTAGTTTCTTCTTTTCATATAACTTTTTCTGCTCTTTTACCTACTTTTTTCATGGACAATCTGATTATTTTCTCAATATTTTTATATTATACTGCTATTTTTATATATGTACTGCGCTGAAACCCGCATTTCCTAAACTACTATGAAAGTTTTTGATATTTAACCAACTTTTTCCTGTCATTTTTACTAGTTTCTTCTTTTCATATAACTTTTTCTGCTCTTTTACCTACATTTTTTTATGGAAAATCTGATAATTTTCTCAATATTTTTATAATATATATATATACTGCGCTAAAACCTGCATTTCCTAAACTACTATGAAAGTTTTTGATCTTTAACCAACTTTTTCCTGTGATTTTTACTAGTTTCTTCTTTTCATATAACTTTTTCTGCTCTTTTACCTACTTTTTTCATGGAAAATCTGATTATTTTCTCAATATTTTAATATTATACTGCTATTTTTGTGTATATACTGCGCTGAAACCCGCATTTCCTAAACTACTATGAAAGTTTTTGATCTTTAACCAACTTTTTCCTGTCATTTTTACTAGTTTCTTATTTTCATATAACTTTTTCTGCTCTTTTACCTACTTTTTTCATGGAAAATCTGATTATTTTCTCAATATTTTTATATTATACACATACTGCGCTGAAACCCGCATTTCCTAAACTACTATGAAAGTTTTTGATCTTTAACCAACTTTTTCCTGTCATTTTTACTAGTTTCTTCTTTTCATATAACTTTTTCTGCTCTTTTACCTACTTTTTTCATGGAAAATCTGATTATTTTCTCAATATTTTTATATTATACTGCTATTTTTATGTATATACTGCGCTGAAACCCGCATTTCCTAAACTACTATGAAAGTTTTTGATCTTTAACCAACTTTTTCCTGTCATTTTTACTAGTTTCTTCTTTTCATATAACTTTTTCTGCTCTTTTACCTACTTTTTTCATGGAAAATCTGATTATTTTCTCAATATTTTTATATTACATATATATATACTGCGCTGAAACCCGCATTTCCTTAACTACTATGAAAGTTTTTGATCTTTTACCAACTTTTTCCTGTGATTTTTACTAGTTTCTTCTTTTCATATAACTTTTTCTGCTCTTTTACCTACTTTTCTCAGGGAAAATCTGATTATTTTCTCAATATTTTTATATTATACTGCTATTTTTATGTATATACTGCGATGAAACCCGCATTTCCTAAACTACTATGAAAGTTTTTGATCTTTAACCAACTTTTTCCTGTCATTTTTACTAGTTTCTTCTTTTCATATAACTTTTTCTGCTCTTTTACCTACTTTTTTCATGGAAAATCTGATTATTTTCTCAATATTTTTATATTATACTGCTATTTTTATGTATATACTGCGCTGAAACCCGCATTTCCTAAACTATTATGAAAGTTTTTGATCTTTAACCAACTTTTTCCTGTCATTTTTACTAGTTTCTTCTTTTCATATAACTTTTTCTGCTCTTTTACCTACTTTTTTCATGGACAATCTGATTATTTTCTCAATATTTTTATATTATACTGCTATTTTTATATATGTACTGCGCTGAAACCCGCATTTCCTAAACTACTATGAAAGTTTTTGATATTTAACCAACTTTTTCCTGTCATTTTTACTAGTTTCTTCTTTTCATATAACTTTTTTTGCTCTTTTACCTACATTTTTTTATGGAAAATCTGATAATTTTCTCAATATTTTTATAATATATATATATATACTGCGCTAAAACCTGCATTTCCTAAACTACTATGAAAGTTTTTGATCTTTAACCAACTTTTTCCTGTGATTTTTACTAGTTTCTTCTTTTCATATAACTTTTTCTGCTCTTTTACCTACTTTTTTCATGGAAAATCTGATTATTTTCTCAATATTTTTATATTATACTGCTATTTTTATGTATATACTGCGCTGAAACCCGCATTTCCTAAACTACTATGAAAGTTTTTGATCTTTAACCAACTTTTTCCTGTCATTTTTACTAGTTTCTTCTTTTCATATAACTTTTTCTGCTCTTTTACCTACTTTTTTCATGGAAAATCTGATTATTTTTTCAATATTTTTATATTACATATATATATACTGCGCTGAAACCCGCATTTCCTTAACTACTATGAAAGTTTTTGATCTTTAACCAACTTTTTCCTGTGATTTTTACTAGTTTCTTCTTTTCATATAACTTTTTCTGCTCTTTTACCTACTTTTTTCATGGAAAATCTGATTATTTTCTCAATATTTTTATATTATACTGCTATTTTTATGTATATACTGCGCTGAAACCCGCATTTCCTAAACTACTATGAAAGTTTTTGATCTTTAACCAACTTTTTCCTGTCATTTTTACTAGTTTCTTCTTTTCATATAACTTTTTCTGCTCTTTTACCTACTTTTTTCATGGAAAATCTGATTATTTTTTCAATATTTTTATATTACATATATATATACTGCGCTGAAACCCGCATTTCCTTAACTACTATGAAAGTTTTTGATCTTTAACCAACTTTTTCCTGTGATTTTTACTAGTTTCTTCTTTTCATATAACTTTTTCTGCTCTTTTACCTACTTTTCTCAGGGAAAATCTGATTATTTTCTCAATATTTTTATATTATACTGCTATTTTTATGTATATACTGCGCTGAAACCCGCATTTCCTAAACTACTATGAAAGTTGTTGATCTTTAACCAACTTTTTCCTGTCATTTTTACTAGTTTCTTCTTTTCATATAACTTTTTCTGCTCTTTTACCTACTTTTTTCATGGAAAATCTGATTATTTTCTCAATATTTTTATATTATACTGCTATTTTTATGTATATACTGCGCTGAAACCCGCATTTCCTAAACTACTATGAAAGTTTTTGATCTTTAACCAACTTTTTCCTGTGATTTTTACTAGTTTCTTCTTTTCATATAACTTTTTCTGCTCTTTTACCTACTTTTTTCATGGAAAATCTGATTATTTTCTCAATATTTTTATATTATACTGCTATTTTTATGTATATACTGCGCTGAAACCCGCATTTCCTAAACTACTATGAAAGTTTTTGATCTTTAACCAACTTTTTCCTGTCATTTTTACTAGTTTCTTCTTTTCATATAACTTTTTCTGCTCTTTTACCTACTTTTTTCATGGAAAATCTGATTATTTTTTCAATATTTTTATATTACATATATATATACTGCGCTGAAACCCGCATTTCCTTAACTACTATGAAAGTTTTTGATCTTTAACCAACTTTTTCCTGTGATTTTTACTAGTTTCTTCTTTTCATATAACGTTTTCTGCTCTTTTACCTACTTTTCTCAGGTAAAATCTGATTATTTTCTCAATATTTTTATATTATACTGCTATTTTTATGTATATACTGCGCTGAAACCCGCATTTCCTAAACTACTATGAAAGTTGTTGATCTTTAACCAACTTTTTCCTGTCATTTTTACTAGTTTCTTCTTTTCATATAACTTTTTCTGCTCTTTTACCTACTTTTTTCATGGAAAATCTGATTATTTTCTCAATATTTTTATATTATACTGCTATTTTTATGTATAAACTGCGCTGAAACCCGCATTTCCTAAACTACTATGAAAGTTTTTGATCTTTAACCAACTTTTTCCTGTCATTTTTACTAGTTTCTTCTTTTCATATAACTTTTTCTGCTCTTTTACCTACATTTTTTATGGAAAATCTGATAATTTTCTCAATATTTTTATAATATATATACATACTGCGCTAAAACCTGCATTTCCTAAACTACTATGAAAGTTTTTGATCTTTAACCAACTTTTTCCTGTGATTTTTACTAGTTTCTTCTTTTCATATAATTTTTTGTGCTCTTTTACCTACTCTTTTCATGGAAAATCTGATTATTTTCTCAATATTTTTATATTATACTGCTATTTTTATGTATATACTGCGCTGAAACCCGCATTTCCTAAACTATTATGAAAGTTTTTGATCTTTAACCAACTTTTTTTTTGTGATTTTTACTAGTTTCTTCTTTTCATATAACTTTTTGTGCTCTTTTACCTACTCTTTTCATGGAAAATCTGATTATTTTCTCAATATTTTTATATTATACTGCTATTTTTATGTATATACTGCGCTGAAACCCGCATTTCCTAAACTACTATGAAAGTTTTTGATCTTTAACCAACTTTTTCCTGTCATTTTTTACTAGTTTCTTCTTTTCATATAACTTTTTCTGCTCTTTTGACTACTTTTTTCATGGAAAATCTGATTATTTTCTCAATATTTTTATATAACATATATATATACTGCGCTGAAACCCGCATTTCCTAAACTACTATGAAAGTTTTTGATCTTTAACCAACTTTTTCCTGTCATTTTTACTAGTTTCTTCTTTTCATATAACTTTTTCTGCTCTTTTACCTACTTTTTTCATGGAAAATCTGATTATTTTCTCAATATTTTTATAATATACTGCTATTTTGATGTATTTACTGCGCTGAAACCCGCATTTCCTAAACTACTATGAAAGTTTTTGATCTTTAACCAACTTTTTCCTGTCATTTTTACTAGTTTCTTCTTTTCATATAACTTTTTCTGCTCTTTACCTACTTTTTTCATGGAAAATCTGTTAATTTTCTCAATATTTTTATATTATACTGCTATTTTTATGTATATACTGCGCTGAAACCCGCATTACCTAAACTACTATGAAAGTTTTTGATCTTTAACCAACTTTTTCCTGTCATTTTTACTAGTTTCTTCTTTTCATATAACTTTTTCTGCTCTTTTACCTACTTTTTTCATGGAAAATCTGATTATTTTCTCAATATTTTTATATTACATATATATATACTGCGCTGAAACCCGCATTTCCTTAACTACTATGAAAGATTTTGATCTTTAACCAACTTTTTCCTGTGATTTTTACTAGTTTCTTCTTTTCATATAACTTTTTCTGCTCTTTTACCTACTTTTTTCATGGAAAATCTGATTATTTTCTCAATATTTTTATATTATACTGCTATTTTTATGTATATACTGCGCTGAAACCCGCATTTCCTAAACTACTATGAAAGTTTTTGATCTTTAACCAACTTTTTCCTGTCATTTTTACTAGTTTCTTCTTTCAATATAACTTTTTCTGCTCTTTTGCCTACATTTTTCATAGAAAATCTGATAATTTTCTCAATATTTTTATATTATATATATATACTGCGCTAAAACCTGCATTTCCTAAACTACTATGAAAGTTTTTGATCTTTAACCAACTTTTTCCTGTGATTTTTTCTAGTTTCTTCTTTTCATATAACTTTTTCTGCTCTTTTACCTACCTTTTTCATGGAAAATCTGATTATTTTCTCAATATTTTTATATAACATATATATATACTGCGCTGAAACCCGCATTTCCTAAACTACTATGAAAGTTTTTGATCTTTAACCAACTTTTTCCTGTCATTTTTACTAGTTTCTTCTTTTCATATAACTTTTTTCTGCTCTTTTACCTACTTTTTTTCATGGACAATCTGATTATTTTCTCAATATTTTTATATTATACTGCTATTTTTATATATGCACTGCGCTGAAACCCGCATTTCCTAAACTACTATGAAAGTTTTTGATATTTAACCAACTTTTTCCTGTCATTTTTACTAGTTTCTTCTTTTCATATAACTTTTTCTGCTCTTTTACCTACATTTTTTTATGGAAAATCTGATAATTTTCTCAATATTTTTATAATATATATATATACTGCGCTAAAACCTGCATTTCCTAAACTACTATGAAAGTTTTTGATCTTTAACAACTTTTTCCTGTGATTTTTACTAGTTTCTTCTTTTCATATAACTTTTTCTGCTCTTTTACCTACTTTTTTCATGGAAAAATCTGATTATTTTCTCAATATATTTATATTATACTGCTATTTTTATGTATATACTGCGCTGAAACCCGCATTTCCTAAACTACTATGAAAGTTTTTGATCTTTAACCAACTTTTTCCTGTCATTTTTACTAGTTTCTTCTTTTCATATAACTTTTTCTGCTCTTTTACCTACTTTTTTCATGGAAAATCTGATTATTTTTTCAATATTTTTATATTACATATATATATACTGCGCTGAAACCCGCATTTCCTTAACTACTATGAAAGTTTTTTGATCTTTAACCAACTTTTTCCTGTGATTTTTACTAGTTTCTTCTTTTCATATAACTTTTTCTGCTCTTTTACCTACTTTTTCATGGAAAATCTGATTATTTTCTCAATATTTTATATTATACTGCTATTTTTATGTATATACTGCGCTGAAACCCGCATTTCCTAAACTACTATGAAAGTTGTTGATCTTTAACCAACTTTTTCCTGTCATTTTTACTAGTTTCTTCTTTTCATATAACTTTTTCTGCTCTTTTACCTACTTTTTTCATGGAAAATCTGATTATTTTCTCAATATTTTTATATTATACTGCTATTTTTATGTATAAACTGCGCTGAAACCCGCATTTCCTAAACTACTATGAAAGTTTTTGATCTTTAACCAACTTTTTCCTGTCATTTTTACTAGTTTCTTCTTTTCATATAACTTTTTCTGCTCTTTTACCTACATTTTTTATGGAAAATCTGATAATTTTCTCAATATTTTTATAATATATATACATACTGCGGTAAAACCTGCATTTCCTAAACTACTATGAAAGTTTTTGATCTTTAACCAACTTTTTCCTGTGATTTTTACTAGTTTCTTCTTTTCATATAATTTTTTGTGCTCTTTTACCTACTCTTTTCATGGAAAATCTGATTATTTTCTCAATATTTTTATATTATACTGCTATTTTTATGTATATACTGCGCTGAAACCCGCATTTCCTAAACTATTATGAAAGTTTTTGATCTTTAACCAACTTTTTCCTGTGATTTTTACTAGTTTCTTCTTTTCATATAACTTTTTGTGCTCTTTTACCTACTCTTTTCATGGAAAATCTGATTATTTTCTCAATATTTTTATATTATACTGCTATTTTTATGTAATATACTGCGCTGAAACCCGCATTTCCTAAACTACTATGAAAGTTTTTGATCTTTAACCAACTTTTTCCTGTCATTTTTACTAGTTTCTTCTTTTCATATAACTTTTTCTGCTCTTTTACCTACTTTTTTCATGGAAAATCTGATTATTTTCTCAATATTTTTATATAACATATATATATACTGCGCTGAAACCCGCATTTCCTAACTACTATGAAAGTTTTTGATCTTTAACCAACTTTTTCCTGTCATTTTTACTAGTTTCTTCTTTTCATATAACTTTTTCTGCTCTTTTACCTACTTTTTTCATGGAAAATCTGATTATTTTCTCAATATTTTTATAATATACTGCTATTTTGATGTATTTACTGCGCTGAAACCCGCATTTCCTAAACTACTATGAAAGTTTTTGATCTTTAACCAACTTTTTCCTGTCATTTTTACTAGTTTCTTCTTTTCATATAACTTTTTCTGCTCTTTTACCTACCTTTTTCATGGAAAATCTGTTAATTTTCTCAATATTTTTATATTATACTGCTATTTTTATGTATATACTGCGCTGAAACCCGCATTTCCTAAACTACTATGAAAGTTTTTGATCTTTAACCAACTTTTTCCTGTCATTTTTACTAGTTTCTTCTTTTCATATAACTTTTTCTGCTCTTTTACCTACTTTTTTCATGGAAAATCTGATTATTTTCTCAATATTTTTATATTACATATATATATACTGCGCTGAAACCCGCATTTCCTTAACTACTATGAAAGTTGTTGATCTTTAACCAACTTTTTCCTGTGATTTTTACTAGTTTCTTCTTTTCATATAACTTTTTCTGCTCTTTTTACCTACTTTTTTCATGAAAAATCTGATTATTTTCTCAATATTTTTATATTATACTGCTATTTTTATGTATATACTGCGCTGAAACCCGCATTTCCTAAACTACTATGAAAGTTTTTGATCTTTAACCAACTTTTTCCTGTCATTTTTACTAGTTTCTTCTTTCAATATAACTTTTTCTGCTCTTTTGCCTACATTTTTCATGGAAAATCTGATAATTTTCTCAATATTTTTATATTATATATATATACTGCGCTAAAAACCTGCATTTCCTAAACTACTATGAAAGTTTTTGATCTTTAACCAACTTTTTCCTGTGATTTTTTCTAGTTTCTTCTTTTCATATAACTTTTTCTGCTCTTTTACCTACCTTTTTCATGGAAAATCTGATTATTTTCTCAATATTTTAATATTATACTGCTATTTTTGTGTATATACTGCGCTGAAACCCGCATTTCCTAAACTACTATGAAAGTTTTTGATCTTTAACCAACTTTTTTCCTGTCATTTTTACTAGTTTCTTATTTTCATATAACTTTTTCTGCTCTTTTACCTACTTTTTTCATGGAAAATCTGATTATTTTCTCAATATTTTTATATTA